>APFE030073933.1:10226-46306 GCA_000404065.3 Pinus taeda | reverse complement strand
ATAATAATGTAAGGGCACAATCATAACAATAGTGGGCTTCTATGGGGCACAATAGTAACAATATGGGCACTACATGGGTACATCAATATAATAAGGGGGTTGTACTAATAATAATAAAGGGTTACACTAGTGGTATAGGGGCCTAACATTAGAACATGTTTGAAGTCTTGATATAATGAATTTTTGAAAGTTTTGTAGAGAAAGACAAAGTATTTTTGGGACAAAATAAGAAATTTTGTTGTATGAGGAAATTAAGCACCTTCCATGTGGTGGAGATGTTGGGTCATCATTTTCAACACTTTCATCACTCTTTTTTCCACAATTTTGTCTTATGAACCTATAACATTTAATGTTTCATACCACATTTTACCTCCATTTTGTCATCATGCCTTCCATTTACAAGATAGGATACCAATAAATAATTACAAGGTGAATTGTCTATTTCCATACATTTTTCATCTTTTAATGTATAATTTAAGTTATAAAATTATTATTAAGTCACTACAATAATATGTGATTCTCTAGTGGCCATCATTTTTATAGCATAATCTGTGGCAGATTCATTATATTCTATGGTTGCATGTAGCCTAAGTCAATGGGAATTTAAGGAAATACAATCTATGACATCTGTATAGATCTGATTATAGAATCACCTCAAAGATTTATCTATGGATTTGAATCAACCAATAATAAATTTCATAATAGAGGTAATGATTTTGTGCAATTATGAAGGAAATTGAAGAAATGTTTTTCTCTATTTTCAGAAATACTTTGTTCTATAGTTGTTTTTAGCTTGTAAATTTGTAGGCTTTGGAATGACAATGATATTAATAGATCTGTTTAGAAAGAACTTTAATGCTTTATGAAAAATATTATTAAACATTAATGGTAATATATCTATCGAAGAATTCATTTTTAGTATTGTTAAAATTATTTACTTTGTTTCCTGAATAATTTAGTACAAACACAATGATTCATGTTTTTCATATGTTTCAATTCTAAAGAAGTGTGTTAAGTTAAGGTGGGTCTATAATGTTTCTTACAATGAAACCTGATTGGGGAGGGACCTCTATGTAATGGTACTCATTTCTTAATTGAATTTTACTTAATTATCAATTTATGTCGTAGTTTCTATTCATGTTGTAGCTTTGACTTATATATTGTTTACAAATTGATTTGATGAATCTTTACAAATTTCGTATTTCAATATTGTTTTATGTTTTTAGGAGAGGTACAAGAAAGTTTATATATTGTTGCAATTGAGAAATTACTTTTTTTGTTATTGTAACAGAAATCATCATTTGTATTATATGGTTAGAAGTTTTCATGGGATGTTAAACTAAGTAATTATGTACATGACAAGTTTGATTAACTCTTCTAGCATGTTATCCTATTATTTTAAAAGTTACCATTGAGTAATTAGCCTTTAGAAATAACTACATCCTACACAGATAATGTTACTTCAGAATATTATGATTCTATTTAATAATTAGGTGAAAGTAATTCAAAAACAATTAAGCTAACAACCATACTTTGTTAAGAAATAACATACATACCTAATAGGGAGATACTTGAAAGTAAAAATAAGTCATGATAGTTTGAAGTACTTCTTAGAATAACAATTATATTTTGAACTGAAACAAAAAGGAACTGCAAAGATGCTAAGTTATGGCTTTAAATTTATCTAAAACAATGAAAATAAAAGACTGTGAAATATGCACTTTAGGAAAAAGAGGAAGACATAGAGGGTTTGTTATCCACTATTTCCATTCCATAATTAGACTAGGTGGAAAAAGTAAGCACAAAATGGAAGTAATGTTAGAGGAAATTCAAAATCACTTTACAGCTATAAGAGGATCTAAGTGTGTTAGATAAATTCATGTGGAGGAATGATTTGTTGTCGTATCATGACCACATATAATTATGCAAGAATTCCAACTTAAATAGAAGGTCCTTTTGGAATTACACATTTTTACAACAATAGGACATTCATGGTTCTTCAAGACTCATCATTGTATTAAGAAGGTATTCTTCTAGAAAGGTATTAAATGTTAAGTTCAAAAGTTTGTATTTGAATATGTCATTTTCCAAAGGAGAGATGATAAATACCCTAGCACTCCTACAACTACCAACCATACCAGCTTTATGTTAGTTTTTGGCAAAGAATGATACCCATGTCATGTTTGATCTGAATCATTCCTCTGCACTCCTCTATTTCTATCATTTCACCGGAAAACCATGGTTTAGGTTTCTATGTTGTTTACAACCCTATTCATCGAATTCCACTTTTTGTTGGACCATTGATGCCTAGGATTCTATTTTTTGCAACCCTATGCATCTATTTCCCTCCTTCCTCTCCTTCTCTCCACCATTACTACAACTTCAGTTTTAAGTTGTCTCATTTCTATGTGTCCACCACCACAGGAAGATGCCATTTCTCTTAGATATCACCCCAATATACACCCAACATTTGGATCCATTAGTTGGCTTGAATCTACCTTAATGAAGGCTTATTGAACCAAGTCCCTCCTATTACATTTTTATGTAACAATTAGAGTGTTGATAACCCCTCACATATAACCTTACAAGCACTCCTCTATTTAATATGTCCTAGTTACTAGCCTACAATCAATCGAGAGCATGTCTCTAGGGAGCTTTCTTTGTCTCATTCTACAGGTGTGAAATTTAGCTACAACAAGATCGATGAAGCAAACAAGATTTATTTTACTTTGTTAGATTGAAGCTACTCATAGTGTTATTGGTTCACCTGTGATATGGGATGAAATTATGATCTAATAATCCAACTGTTAGTTAAAGAATTGATTAAAAGGATAACATCACATAACAGATCTAATTTTGACTTATATCTCAGCATTTATACATATGTGATATATATAACAAGTTTAGCATACAACCTAGAAGTGAAAGAACATAAATAATTCTACTAGTGTGAAATAGATTTTCTTCCTTTCTTTATACATTCCTTTTTTATTTTTATATTATCTAAATGTTTTATAACAAGTTTAGCATACAACCTAGAAGTGAAAGAACATAAATAATTCTACTAGTGTGAAATAGATTTTCTTCCTTTCTTCGTAAATTACTTTTTTATTTTTATATTATCTAAATGTTTTATTATGATCACATACATATTAATTCACATGAATTTCACTTTCATATACCACATGCACATGATCGGTAGAAAACACATTAATGAGCATTAACAATATAGTTATTAGCATTAGAAGACTCTAATATATTTTTTTCCAAATTGATTTAGAAGTTTTTTATTTGTATAGTGTCTAAATGTTTTATTATGAGAAAATACATATTAGTTCACATGAATATCCATTTCATGTGCCACATGATGTGTGAAAGACACATTAATGAACATTAATGATTTATTTATTAGCATTAGAAGACTCTACTATACTTTTTTTCTAAATCGATTTAAGAAGTATATGAGGGGTGTCATCAAAGAAAGTGTTCATATAACATGAACATTTCAAGGTCTCTTTGGTCGAGTGATTAAGGCATGTGTTTGCTAAGTACATGGGGTTTGCTTGCCAGAATTTGAATATCTCAGACATTGTTTTCATGTTTTTCAATAGTTCAGATCAGTAATGACACAATTATATTAAATATTTATTTATTATTTATATATATAGAGTATATATCACATTAATGCAATTGGTAAAGGCGTTGGGTAACCTTTGATCTCTCAAAACAGAAATTTCGGAAATCACGATTCTTGGAATATAGGATATTTGTAAAACATAATTCTGAGTGACACTTCCGTGATAGAGAATATTATTTTCCGTAGGTCGATTAAGTAATCTTGTTAAAATACTTCCATGTCATAATTCTCATTAGCACAATTAGCACAAAGTTTTCATGTGGGTCTATCATTTCTTTTTCAATGTTTTATATTACAGGCTTCGAGGAAAGACAAAAGATAAATGATAGGCAATATATATTTTCCTTCTTGTCCCTTTGTATATTTTATTATATAATGCATGTCTTTCAACACATATTTATTAACAATTGTTTTAGTTATATATTTATTTGTATTTCTTTTAATTATACTATTTCACTCCTCTTCTATCATATAATGCATGTCTTTCAACACATATTTATTAACAATTGTTTTAGTTATATATTTATTTGTATTTCTTTTAATTATACTATTTCACTCCTCTTCATAGTTGTATTTTGCTAAAGTTTCACAAGAGGTATAGACAAGTAAAGAAATTTAAAGCTTTCCCTTAAAATACAATGGTGATGACATATGGCCCACTCTCCATCAGGGGAGAGGGAGAGCGGAGATGGATGGTCCCCTTCATGTAAAGGGTCAAACATATTTAAGTACTGTAGGGTTTTGGAGTGAGCATGAGCGACAATTACGATAGATTCTAACATACTCAATAATTCATGCAAACAAACTTTTGGTTGCCCCAATGTCGAGATACATTTTATGGCATGGACATGTCGATTGAGATTGCAATCACAAAGGTTCCCTCTTATTTATGCCACTCCTGTGATCAAGAGATACAAAGAATTATTCACATAATATATAATCTCAAGCCACATATTTTTGAGATATTCTAAGAAAAATGTTTAATAAAGGTGATCCAAAGACATCCATAGTCAAATCCCCATTCCAACTCATTGATTAATGGGCCAATTATGGGTTATCATCATAGAAATATTTAGCAATAAGATGTAAAATAACTTGGATGAGAAAGTGTCAAAAGTTTTCATGATGATTTGAGGCACTTGTGAATAACTACAGATGAAGGGGAAGATGGGTCATTGCAGCTCCATATGGAAGATTTTTATTTACTACAAGTTGCGAATTTTTGGGTATGGGGTTTGAAGGATCACTTATTCCATAGTAAAATCTCTTTTAAGATGAGTATTGAACCTACTATTTAGAACCTTCTTGTCTCCTCCATTTTTATTGAGAATATACTATGCATGAAGATTTTATTATTATCTTGTGCAGATATGATAGATAAATTATTTTTTTTTAATCCTAAATTCCTTCCAAAATTGATATATTAAATTGTTTTTATCAATGATGTATAATGCAAATCTACCTCTTCAATTGCCAATTTCTTGGATTAAATGCCCAAAATTAACTAGTTAAGAAAATGGACTAATGTTAAAATGAAATAATTAACTAATTTTTTTAATGTACAAGGTCAATCTCTTTTTTATTATTATAATGAGGACTAAATTTGAATCAATCGAGTTTAATTTAAATTTGATGATTATATATTTTTATATGATAAATTCATATATTTTTATATCACGAAAAAATTTTTTTAAGTTATTGTTTTCATTAAATTTATTTTTATTATAGCATCTATAAATTAAATTATTGGTGATCATCCTATCTATAATCATCAACCTTTATAAGCAGTAAACAACTTAACCTATGATAGCTTTGGCATTTCACATATTAAAAAAATCATAAAAATCCATCTGTTATATTTTATTTTAATTATTATTATTATTACTTTTAATTATAGTAAAAATAATAGATAACTTAAACATATATATGCATTTTATAAAAACATTAGTTATCATTCTCTTGACAACTCAATTCTTCTACATATTGTTGATACATAGTGTTATTATTAATTGATATAATTTATTTATAGGGAACCACTAATATTTTGAAAAATATATAATTAATATTTAAATTAATTAATTTATTTATATTAATTTTGAAATATATTAAATATAATAAAATAAATTTATGATATTTTGTAATTTTTATAATTTATTTGATTTATTTTTTTATGTTAATCTTAATTATAATATTTTTTAACTAAAGTGTGATTTTTAATGTTTTTTAGAATAATTATTATAACTATATAGAAGATGAATATCATTTTTTGATTAATGAAGTGGATGATTTACATTTTATGATTATAAACCAAGGGGACTATTTTTCAAAGGAAATTGATATGAAAATATCTATAAACACTATGAATAATATTATATCCTAGGAATATGACCCTTTAGATTAATATTATAAATCTTAGATTATTATTGTAAACCATAAGATTATTATTATGAACCCTCAGATTAATAAAGCCAAGAGATTGATATTATAAACTCAAACAACTAATAAACCCTATGATTAATATTATAAACCCAAAAGACTAATCGACCCTAGGATTAATATTATAAACCCTATGAATGTTATTATATCTTACAAATATGAACCTTTAGATTAATAGATCTAAGGGATTGATGTTATAAACCTAAACGACAAATAAACCCAAGGGATTATAAATGCAAGGGAATAATATTAAATCCAAGGGATTATTATTATAAATCCAAGGGATTATTATTATAAGTCCAAGGGATATAAATTGTAACATAAATATTATAAACCCTGAGATTATTTTATCATCCTTGCAGTTAGTATTATAAGCCCAATGGCTTAATATTATAACCAAAGGGATTATAAACCTAAGGGAATAACATTAATTACAAGGTTTATATTCCTATGGTTTAATATTAATTAAAGGGTTTATAATATTAATTGCAGGGTTTACTATTAATCCCTTCAATTTATAATCCCTAAGGGTCATAAGTCTTAAGGTTAATATTCCTAGGGTTTAATATTAATTGTAGGGTTTAATGTTATTCCATTATGATTATAATCCATTAAGTTTTTAATATTAATACCTTGGTTTTATTTATATTTGGGTTTATAATGTTATTCCTAAGGTTTATAAAATTAGCCTTATGGTTTAATGCATTTTTTTAGGGTTTATAATATTTACCTTATGGTTGATATATAATTTTAAAAGTTGATGGAGAGGAAAATCGCGAGAGTTTCACAATAAACAAGGCAACCATAGTGAGCATGGTTAGATTCGTATGGCAAGCAGCAAGGGAGGGAGCTCTACTCCCTCCTACAAAGATGCAGTGGCCAGCAGGAATAAATCATCAGCCGAAACTAGTAAAGAAGATATGAACAATAGTAACAGGGGCATTGAAAAAGATACAGATGGGACCAGAGCAAAAGAAAATAATAGCACAAAGGACAAAAAGGAAGAAGACAAAAATCTAGGCTCAAGAGACAAAACTTGGAAAGGACCTTGCAAACTGAAAGCAGAAATCACTCCTCGAGTAATATTAAAATGACCCTGCTCTACACGAGCACAGGGAACACATGCGAACCTATGCCATTATCTGCAAATTTATGGGATTATGGCCCATAGAAAAGGCTTTGCAAACGTGGATCAAGTATCATTGGAAACCCAAAGGTAGCATTGACTTACATCTAGGGTCAAAAGGATTCTTCACAGAAGTGTTCTCAAACATCGAAGATAAAGACAGAATATTCAAAGGAGGTCCCTATTTTTTTGCAGCGGCAAGTCTGTACATGAGACCTTGGAGGATGAACTTTGTCCCAAAGAGAGAGACTTTCTCTTCAGTTCCAGTGTGGGTAAGGCTCTACTCTCTACCTCTTGACTACTAGCAAACTAGAGCATTGGTGACCATTAGCAATAAACTAGGAAGCTTTGTCAAAGCTTCTGAAGCCACTAGAAGAGGAAAATACACCTCCTTTTCCAGGATATGTGTGGAAATGGATCTATCAAGAGCACTTCCAGATGAAGTCATCCTAGAATTTGACGATGAGGAATGGGTGTAGATGGGAGACTACAAACATATCCCCTTCAAATGCCGAAGATGCCATGAACATGGGCACTTACTAAGAGAATGCCCTCTCATCAAAGAAGATAATAAAGAAAAACCTAATACAATGAAGGATACCAAAAGCTTCTAGAAAGTGGCTAGTAGAGGAAGAGGAGGAAAAAAGGGGCCAAAACAACTACACACTGATGGGTGAAAGGGTAGTTAGAATAAGTTTCATGTGGTAGAAGAGCCTGAAGAAAGTATAAGGGAGATTCAATTTCAGGAGGATGAAGGTAAGGTTAAAGCAAATAAAGAGGAAACAAATCTTTCTCGAGGAACTGACTCTCAAAAAGAAACAATGAGAAGTGATGCAAAGATGGAAACGGACCAGGAAATGACCCAAAGTGAAACAGACATGGAAGATCGTGAACTACAAGAAATTCTTGATAAGGAAAACTTGGACCTGGAAGGATTCCTAAGGTAAGGAACCAAAGGAGGAATAAAATCTCTGCCTCAAGAAGAATGTCATAGGATACATCAGCTGTTTTTATGGAAGACTCAAGAACGAGGACTAGAGAAAAGCACAAACATCCACAAAAAAGAGCATAGAGGTGTGAAAACAATGAAAGTAATTCCAGGACTAGCCACCAAAAATCCAAGCAAAAAGAGAGGCAGAAAAAGGTGACACGAGCTCCTGATGGAGTGCGAAAAGCTAATGATAGATTCGGGTAAGATGAAAGATCTAACCAATTACTCCTTTACTAATATTTAAGTATGGAGTTCATAACATGGAATATCAGAGGTCTAGGTAGTAAAAGAAAACAGAGAATTCTAAGCAATAGAATGAAACTAGCAATGTCGGACATAATCTTTATTCAAGAAACCAAATGCTCCATTCAGAAAATAAGGTAAATCCATAACAAATGGCTCAACAAATTTGAGTTTTTAGAAGTCAAATCAGAGAACACAGCGGGTGGTATTCCCACCCTTTGGAACCCTCAAAAAGTTAGCATTATAGATGCGGAGGCGACAAGAAACTACTTATCAACCATTATTCAACCCATGGGAATGACAGACCTTCGTGGTGATGAATGTATACAGCCCTCAGAAAATTGATGAGAAGCTTAGATTCCTGAACTCCCTTCCAGAGCTTAGAAGAAGACATGAAGAAATCCATTGGGTCATTGGAGGAGACTTTAATATGATTAAATCTCTTTCGGAAAAAAAAAGGAGGCACCAAAATCCTTAGTAAAGATTCAGTAGAATTCAATTCTTTCACAAAAGACATGAAACTGGTTGACTCTAAAATGCATAACGGTCCTTTTACCTGGAACAACAAGAGAGAAGGCAACACTTAGGTTGCCTCCAAATTAGACAGATTTTTGATCTCCGAGAAACTGATCCTCACAAATTCTGAAATTTTTGCAAGTATTCTCCCATTTGGAGGCTCGGATCACTCGTCGATTCAACTAGAAATCAAGGGAATTGATGCTCCCAGAAATAGATCCTTCAAATTTGAGAATATTTGGCTCTCTCATCCAGACTTCATCAACAACATTGAAAAATGGTGGTCCGAAGATCTTCAAGTTCAGGGCTCCAAAATGTTCCTCCTCCATAAAATACTAAAGCTCATAAGAGTGAGACTCAAAGAATGGAACAAGAAGGATTTTGGTAACATTTTCGCAAACAAAAATTCTGTAGAAGCCAAACTGCAGGAGCTACACCAAGAAATGATCACAGATGGTTTTGATAAAACCGAAAGTGAGCAGGTTGAAAGACTCAACCTAGATTGGGAGAATTTATGCAAACGTGAGGAAATCTTTTGGTGATTAAAGTCAAGAGTGCAATGGCTCAAAGAAGGTAAGCGAAACACTCGTTTTTTCCACCGTTCCACCATTGCCAATAGAAAGCACAATAGAATCTCCTCAATACTCAATGTTGATGGGGAGCTTCAGACCTCTCACAAGAATATTGAAGGTGTGTTGGTTCAATATTTCAGAGGCATCACAAATGAAAATAATCCAAACAGAGAACAGCACTTCAAGGAAATTATAAAAAATATTCCTAGGATGGTGACAAAAGAAGATAACTTTAACTTAAACAAGCCAGTCACCGAAGTAGAGGTTAGTATGGTAATCAAAGATATGCAAAATGGCAAAGCTCGATGTCCAGATGGTTTCAATGTTGATTTTTTCAAAGCTTGCTGGAAAGTGGTCAAATAGGACATCTTGGATGTGGTTTAGGACTATAGAAGAAGTAAATCCATTCTGAAACCACTCAACAACTCCTTCATATCCCTGATCCCCAAACAGGAGTTTTCCCTATCTCCTTATAAGTTTAGACCCATTGCTTTATTTAATGTTGTTTACAAAATTATTTCGAAAATCTTGGCCAATAGACTCAAACCTCTTCTTCCTTCTTTGATTTCTGGGGAACAGTCTGGATATGTCAAAGGAAGGAAAATCCTAGATAATATAATTCAAGCCCACAAGGTTGTTCACTCCCTCACAAGTAAAAATCAAGCTGGTATGATCATACAATTAGACATTACAAAAGCGTATGACAAGGTGAATTGGACTTACATTAAAAAGGTCCTTTCTACTTTTGGATTGATCATGACTGGATCAGATGGGTTATGGCTTTGGTTACTTCTCCTAGCTTTTCAATTTTGGTTAATGGCTCACCCTTAGATATCTTCACTCCTTCTAGAGGTCTCAGGCAGGGTGACCCACTTTCTCCCTTCCTCTTCATTCTCATGATGGAAGGATTGAGCTGAACCATCAAAAAGGCCAAAGGTTTATGGAAAATCAAAGGTATCCATTTAACGGAGAATGGCCAAGCCTTGACTCATCAGCAATTTGTGGATGACACCATGCTGCAGGGCATCCCCACAGTCAAGGAAGCTACTGCATATAAGAAAATCTTAAATGACTTTTCCTCAACTTCAGGTATGGAAGTAAATCTCTCCAAATCAATTTTTTTTTTCTTAAACAGTAACATTTCTATCCAAAGGAACCTATCTAGAATTCAAGGCTTCCAAAGGGAGGTCCTCCCTTCAAAATATTTAGGTATCCCTCTGACAGATAAACCAATGCACAAAAGTTTCTGGGAACTGGTGCTCAACAAGATGCAAGACAAGATCAATCGCTAGACTTATAGGGCGTTGAACTTGACTGGAAGACTGATTCTAACAAACACCGTTCTTCAAGCTATCCCTGTTTTCTTCTTATCAGCCCTGCCAGCTCCCAAAGGGGTCTTACAGCAATTCAAGAACATTTAGAGAGACTTTCTCTGGGGCAAGGAGGAAACAAGAAAGAAATGGGCCCTTGTGTCATGGGATAAAATTTGCAAGCCCAAAAGTCATGGAGGCCTAGGCTTAGATGATCAGGAGATTCTAAGTAATGTTTTAGGAGCTAAAATTTGGTGGAGATGGGTAAAAGAACCAGTGGCGCAATGGGCAAATACCTGGAAAGAGAAATATGCCAGCTCTTGGCAAACAAGTGAGCTCATCAGAATGTCAGGGAACATAAAAGGCTCTCACATCTGGAATAAAGCCTGGAAAAACAAAGGCGTGGTACAAAACAACAGCTTCTGGGAAATATAGGCAAGAGATTAGGCTCTCTTCTGGGAAGATAAATGGCAGCAAGAACCGATGTTGTTAAGGGGGAATTTCTAGGCATCAAGCAAGAAACTGATCTCCAAGGGCTAACAAGAGTCAGGGATTTGTAGAATCTTCCTCAGGATACTGAGAAATGGAGAAAATGGATAAGAATAGATTTCAGGGCGGATAACCCCATAAAAACAAAAACAGATGAACTCATGAACATATTGGAACAGAAGAAGATTCTGGTTATAGATGGGAAGGATCGATTAAGATGGGGCCAAAACAAAGAGGGAAGCTTTAATATCAAGGAGGTTAAAAGGATTTCTCTTAACCTAAAGCCCTGCATTTTGGCTAGGTCCTCACAAAAGCTTTGGAATTACCGAGGATGGATGAAGATCCAACTTTTTATGTGGTTAGTTCATCACAAGAAAATTCTAACTTGGGATAATATTCAGAAGAGAGGAGTGATGGGGCCTTATAGATGCCAACTATGTGAGTCTCAAGAGGAGACTATGGAGCATATTCTCAATAGATGTACCTATACCTCCTGGTTATGAGATTCCTTCAAAAGCATTTTTCAGCAGATAGACAGAGACAAAGGTAGCATTATTAACACCCTGAATGAGTGGAGAAAAGACTTTGCAGACAACGAGATCCTTAATTTAGCCTGGACCTTTACACCAAGCTTCATTATCTGGAATGCTTGGAAAGAAAGGAATAAAATAATCTTCAAGGAAGAAAAGGCTACTCCACTTTTCCTGTTGGATTTGATCTTAAAGTAGATTAAGGAGACCATGTCCACCACTCTACACAATTATCCCTTGGATCATCCCATGGCACTTGAATTGAGTACTCTCAAGTAGCTGGGAATGCATGAGATCATCCTCAATGGTCTGAGGAAAAAAGAAATATTGTGGAAAAGAAAAAGGAGATCTGGCATCCTCCACCTAATGGTTACCTAAAATGTAACATTGATGGGGCTTCTAAAAGCAACCCGAGGATGGCAGGTTATGGAGGTGTCTTGAGAGATGAAGAAGGAAAAATAATTTTTGCCTTCCACTGTCATTTAGGCCATTCTTCTAACAACATGGCTAAGTTGATGGTACTGGAACAATGTCTACATCTTCTTAAACTCAATAACAGCTCAAATGTTCTCATCGAAGCAGACTTCAAAATTTCTATAAATGCAGTAAAGAAAATCAGCTATGGTATAGCTCCTGAAAGAGTCTCAAAACAATGGAGACTAGTACAAGTGTACCAGAGAATCCAAAAACACCTCCAAAGTTTTTGAACTGTTAGCTTCAACCATGTTTGGCTGAAGGCCAACAAACTTGCAGATCTTCTGGCCAACCTAGGAGTGACTAATCCAGATTGCAGAGTCGAAATGAAATGGTAGGAGTTACCGATAAGAAGGCTAAAAGCGCTCTGCGAGGCTCAAGCCACAGAGGCCAAAGAAATTTTTGGTTGTTGGACACAAGCATCAAACCAAGATTAATGCTCTTTTGCCTATTTTTTCGTCTCTTTTCGGGGTGAGCTCCATGATTTTCGGCTTTCTCTACATTGGTGACTTCCTCCTTTGGCAAATGGAACCTCTTCTCCCCCGGGCCTTGAGAGGCGATACAGGGTTTCATATGCAGTCCCAGAAAGTTTCAGTAATTAGTTTCAGTGTCGGGTTAAGTAGGTGGAAGACAGGTTGGCTCCCTCAATGCTTTTCCCTTGCTTTTTCTCTTTTCACGCAGAAAATCAGGACAGCGGTGGTTTTCTTTCGATCGCAAGGCCCCTGAATGGTAAGTGGTTTTCGCTCATTGAGAGTGCTTCCACTCAGTTCTTTACACGTGGCAGGGGGATTTTAAAACCACCCTTGATTGCGACTCAAAAGCCTCGCACTTCAGCACTCTAATATCTCTCCACATCATCTGTTTCTTGCTGGGGAAATCAATGGTCAGATCTTATTAGGCTAGTTGGAGGGGTTGCGCCTTGAAGACCTCGCACCTTAGCTCTCTAATTTCTCTCCGCGTCATCCATTTCGGGTGTGGGAAATCAACAGTCAACGCTCTTCGGGACGATGGGGTCGCGTGTTTGTTCATTCTTTAAGTGTTGTGTATGGGAGGTGACGCGAGCTTTGTCCTTGTGTCTCCATGTTAATGTAGGGTCACTATGTTCTGCAGTTTGGACAGGTGTTGGTTTAGTGGCTCTCTCCTTTGTCTGTTTGTTCTCGATGGTTTAACTGGCCCTCATTTTTGGAGGCCTTTTGTAATTACTGTAAGTATACTTTTATGTTTTTGAAATAGAAGGAAAGTCTCTTGCTTCAGCAAAAAAATATTTACCTTATGGTTTATATCCATTGGATTTAATTAATCCATTTTGTTTATTAGTCCTTTGGGTTGATAATATCAATCCCTTGACTTATTAATTTAAGGGTTCATATTGTTTGGTTATAACATTATTCATAGGGTTTATTATATTAATCCTAGGGTTTAATCCATTGGGTTTTTAATATTAATCCTTTGGGTTTTCAATCTTAATCCCATGGGTTTAATATTCATCCTAGGGTTTAATGTTATTCCCTTGGGTATATAATCACTTCAATTTTTAATATTAATCCCTTGGGTTTATAATAATAATAATCTCAAGGTTTATAAATTTAATCTTAGGGTTTAATGTTTATTTAATGGCTTATAATATTTACCTTATGCTTTATGTCCGTTGGGTTTATAATATTAATCCCTTAGATTTAATATTATTCCCCTGGGCTTATAATCCCTTTGATTTTTAGTATTAGTCCTTTTGGTTCATTAGTCCTTTTGCTTTATAATATCAATCCCTTGCCTATGTTAATCTAAGAGTTCATATTCATAGGGTATAATATTATTCATAGGGTTTATAATGTTAATCTTAGGGTTTATAATATTAATATAAGGGTTTATAGCATTAATACTAGGTTTTATTATTCCCTTAGTTTTATTAGTCCTTTGGGTGTATAATATAAATAGTAGGATTTAATCCCTTGGGTTTATTAATCCCTTTGGTTTATAGTATTAATCCTAAGGTATATCATATTAATGTTAGATTTTAATATTTATTTTAGGGATTATAATATTTATCTTAGGGTTTATATCCCTTGGGTTTATAATATTTATCCCTTGGGTTTGTGACAAATATTGTCTCAATATCAAAATCGATCATTGTCAACCATGGCCAATCATGGTCCAACGTCACATAGTGACAACGTTTGACTCAATATGAAAGTCTACCATGGTAAACTATGGTCAACCATGGTAGACTATGGTAAACCATGGTCAACCATGGTAAACCATGGTAAACTATGGTCAACCATGGTAAACTATGGTAAACCATGGTCAACTATGTCTCAATATGAAAATCAATAATGATCCATCATGGTCTACCGTAGTCATTTTTGGTAAATCATGGTCAATCATTAGGGTTTATTATATTTTTCTCAAGGTTTACATCACGTGGTCTTACAGTATAAATCCCTTGAGTTTGTGACAAAGATGATATCAATATGAAAATCAACCATCATCAACCATGGTCAATTATGGTCATTCATAGTCCAACATGACATTATGAAACATATTGTGTCTATATAAAAATCAACAATGGTCTCAAATGGTCATCAATGCTCAACTATGGTCAATCATTGTGAACCATGGTTGATCATGGTCATCCATGGTCAACCATGGTCTAACATCTCATTGTGACAAAGATTGTCTTAATATGAAAATCAACCATGGTTAACCGTGGTCAACCACGGAAAAATATTGACCAACTTCGCATTGTGACAAAGATTGTCTCAATATGAAAATAAACCATGGTCAATAATCATGATCACATTGTGACAAACATTGTCTCTTGGTCCAATGTCAAGTTGTGACAACCATGGTCATCCATGGCCAACCATGGTACGACATCACATAGTGACAACCATGGTCATCCATGGTCAACCATCGTCCAACGTAACATTGTGGCAAAGATTGTCTCAATATGAAAATCAACCATGGTCGACCATGGTCCAGCATCGCATGGTGAGAAAGATTGTCTAAATATGAAAATCAATCATGGTCCACCATGGTCAATCATGCTCAACTATGGTTACATTGTCACAAATATTTTCTTAAGGTCTAATGTCGCATTCTGACGACAATGGTCAATCATGGTTAACCATGGGCCACCATCGTGTTGTGACAAAGATTGTCTCAATAGGTTTATAATATTTATCTTATGATTTATATAACTTAGGTTTATAATATTAATTCCTTCGGTTTAATATTATTTCCTTGGGTTTTTAGTAGAAATATATTACATTTATAATATCAATCCTTTGGTTTATTAAGCTAAGGATTCATATTCCTAGGGTATTATATTATTTATAGGGTTTAAAATATTAATCACAATAATGATCCTTGGGTTTATAATAATGATCCTAGGGTTTCTAATATTAATCATGGGGTTTTATTCCGAGTGTCTAATATTAAGCCCATGGTTTATAATAGTAATCCAAGGTTTAATATTAAACCCTTAATTTTGAAATACCTTTTGTTTATAATAATAATCCCTTGTGTTTATAAATCTTAGGGTTTATATTCATATGGTCGAATATTATTGGTGGGGTTCGTATGGTTTAATATTAATGTCGGGGTTTAATATTCATATGGTTTAGGATTGTCTCTTGGTCCAACGTCATATTACAACAACAATGGTAAATCACGCTCAATCATTGTCAATAAACATGGTCACATTGTGAGAAATATTGTCTCAAGGTCTAATGTTGCATTATGACAACCATGGTCCACCATCGGATTATGGAAAATATTGTCTCAATATGAAAATAAACCTAGCTCAAGAATGATCTAATGTCTCATTGTAACAAAGGTTGTCTCAATATTAAAATTAACCATAGTCAACCATGTTTATTTTAGGGTTTATAATATTTATCTTAGAGTTTATATACCTTGGGTTTATAATATTAATACCTCGGGTTTAATATTATTCCCTTGGGTTTATAATCCCTTGGCTTTTTAGTATTAATCCCTCGAGTTTATTATTCCCTTGGGCTTATAATATGAATATATTGTTTCAGATGGCCTTCTAAAGAACTTCTTACTTGACGAAATATGATCCTCACAAGAAGAGTTATCTAAGGAAAGGTGGGGTAGAGAACCAACTGCTTCACATAGCTAGTCCTATAGGGCGTTTTCCTAAGATTGGTCACTACGGTTAACTTCTTCCCACGAGGTTGGTCGAGTCTTGATCTTCTTATTAGTCATCCAACACATGAGATTCCCTACCATGGGTTGGGTAACCCCGAGGAGAACTACTCACACAATGACCTAGCCTAACCCACTCTGAATCTAGTTTCTCACGCACTCCGACTATGGACCATGGGATGGTGAAGGATTTTAAGATACTTAATATGCCAACTTGTATGTCTCAATGAATTCGATCGATAGGTGTTATTGGAAGGCTATCCAATTGACCCTACACCTACACTACAAATAGTGTTTGGCGTTGGTGCCCAAGTGGGCTTAGTCTATGTGTGTTGATTTATTAAGGTGTAGTGTTTCAAGTCTTGGCTTGGCAGTGTTAACCAAGCTCACGTTCGCTTAGCCTATGAGAGTGTGAAAATAATGTGTCAAGTGGATGAGTTAATTAAGCACGTTTCATGATGCCATGTGTTGTTGAAAGTAAAGTGCTAAAATACTATAAATAAATCTAAAAATAACAGAAAATAAATAGTTAATCAAGCACACAAAACCCCACCTACAAAGGCTATAAGAAACTAACAAAGAGAGGGAAAAAAATCTACTCAAAGACACATAAAAATGGCTAAACTATCTAATGTCAAGGGATTGATATCTAAAGGAACTAATCTACTATTAATGCTACAAACAAAAAACAAAAATCGCAGGTGAAAAATGTTGCAAAGGACAGGTGTGAAGCTCTAAAACATAGGATGCCCATGGGGGTACTAAGGGGGAAAAGGAAAACCAAAACTCTAAAGGGAAAAAAGGTAAAAGAAACCTATCCAAAATAATTGAAAAGTAATGGATCGGGCTCTCAAAATTAGTGACTAAATTGTTTGAAACCGTAGACTACGCACTCAACAAATCACTTCCTAACAATGTGGAGGTGTACTCTAAAACCTAGGGGGGTATTTCCTTCCTCAAAGAGACAAATCAAGTGTATCTATTTCTAGCAGAGACTGAAAACAAACGTGAAGTACCTGAGCCAGTTTGCACACGACACTCTCGGCAATTCTGAAAAAAAAATTCTGAAAATTTTCTAGAAAAATTCCAAAACGAAGGTATTGACCTAGAACAGTGGAAAAAACATAGTTTTTGGCCCAAATAGTGTGCTTGGGAACACAAGTTAGGGGATGAGAGGTGATTTTTTCTCTCGTGACTCTTGGTTGGCATATTGCGCACACATTTTTCATCTCCTACTCAACTGGTACATGTGATTTGTGAAAAGAACCAAAAGACCACTAGAATCTAAAAATTTGACAAAAAAGGGAAAAATAATATAAATATAAATTGAGAGGCCAAAAAGAGTTGTAGAAAACCCTGATTTTTTTTTTTAACTTCAGTCACCCAAGAAAGTTTTTATTATACCAATGGAATCCATTTTTTGACAACAAATGTAGTTGAAACCCCAGTGGAGTCATCATTTTTGGTTGTGAAACTTCTTCGAAGGTGTACCAAAAATACTTGACCTAAGTCACTAGATGACAAGTGACCCTAACAACAAGTTGATGGTTGCTTGTGATTCAGTTCTGCAATAAAAATGGAAGATTTGCAACAAAAGTATAGATGATCGAGAATAGAAAGCAACAGTGAAGATATCAAACGCAATAACCCAAATGGAAATACTTTAATTGAATAAAATCTCTATTAAAAATGCCTCGTGAAGGAGATCTACAAAAGGGTTTGTAAGTCCCCCTCCACGGGATGGATCCTTTGATATACTTGATGTTTCAGAAAAGGGCATTCTCTTTGAATATGTGAAAAACCCAGAAAAAATATGGAGAACTCAAATGGGAGCTTGAAAGAAAAAAGACGATAATGATGATTATGATTATGATCATGGTGAAGAATGAATTGAAAAGCCCTCCTATTTATAACAAAGTATTGAACAAATCTCAAAAATGGAAAATAATAAAATAATATTAATCAAATCAAGATCTAACTATTTGGAAGACTTTATTATATTTAATGGAGAGGCAAAAGATATATAAAATGGTTACATATCTTTATTTAGAAATAATTAACAAATAAAATTATTTATTAATTATTTCTCAACAATCAAGAATTGCCTGAAATCAAAATAATTATAAATTATGATTTAAATAATTTTACAATAAACAATAAGGAATATTAAGAAGTTAGTCGATTTAATTATTCCTAAGATTATGTCAAATCTAACCAAGAATAATTATTTAAATAATGATTTAGTAATTATTCTTACAAAAAATTAAATAAATAATGATTTATCTATTTCTTCTCAATGTTTTTTTATTTAAATCAAAAAATAATTTAATAAAAATGGTTTACTAAACTATTTTTCAAAGTAAAAGTGATTTTACAATGGTAAAATTAATCCTACATGGTGTATTTCAATCCACCTAGTTAGAAATGACAAGATAATCATTTATCAGTGATAACAATTTTCAAATGCAACTTTGTGCTTCATTACTAAAACAATGAATACAATAGTATCCTTCAAATACTCTCACCATCTGAATTTTTGTTCCTCTTGTTTTTAAACAAAAGCAAGGCTCGTAACCTAAACAAAAGGGACACGATGTAACCAAAATCTCTAGGTGAAAGCCTCACAAGCACCCGAGTTTGGCACAAAGCTAAATATCTCCATACCTGCACAAAACAATCGTGAAAATGCAGTCTCAAAAAACCTGCAACTTGAGTGATATGGTCGTCTAGCACCTCTTGAAGTGTCACGATAACTATGGACTCCAAGTGAGGGAAAGTATATTTGTAAAATGCTCATGAGAACCCATCCACAAGAACTGGCAGATAATCCATACCATATATGCTCGTAGAGATAATCACCACAAAATAAAATGAAAACGTACACATAAGGGTAAGGGTGTGTAATAAAAATAAAAACGTACACATAGGGTAAGGGTGTGTAAAGCCATATAGTTCTCCATTGTCTTTTGTTGCAACTATGCTGAGATTTGAAACCTATAACATATATTCACACAGGATTTTAATTCAAATAATCATGGCATTTTCAAAACAATATTGTTGGTATCAATAGTTGATATTAGTAAAAAAGAAACTAAATACTATCTATGTCTTCTCCAATATGCTTGCTCCACAGACAAATTTATATGAGTTTCTCTTATGGAAATATTGGAGTATTTATGAATGAAAAAAATATTGGTGGCTTGAAGTATTTATAAACAAAATCCAATACTAGTGGTCAAAACAAATATTCTTGTTGGAGGAACTCAACCCATGCGTAGAACTGCGGAGTAACATCACAATATTAACACCTAAGAGATATACCATAACCGAAATTCTCTAGTGTCCGCAAGGAGCAATATAGGTCTGTAACGGAGTGAAATGGTGTTCAAAAGTTGGTTGTTGGCTCAATTAGGGTTGGTAAAGTGAGCCAGAGGCATGTGAGCCTCACGCAAAGCCCAACCATGCAAGAAGCCCACCGTAACCATTTTGGCCAACAATTTATCCCATAAACATTTAATTTATTTGCAAACCCAAATCAAATAATAAAACCCTCGCCCTCAAGGAATTTCCTATACTTTGACAACATTAAAGGAGTTGATGAAGGTTCACAAATTTTCATACATTGGAAAATAAATTAATCCAATGCAAGCATATCCTCACAATGACAAGAACCATAGACACGTAGTTCTGTTCAAATTTCAAGAGAAATTTGCAATGATGAAGTCTATTTCACTCATTTAAATGATAAACTTTTAGAGAAATGTCATGAAATAGGTTAAGATTGATGAAACAAATAGGATTTATTTTACTTTGTTAGATTGAAACTACCTCACAATGATATCAGTTCACCTGTGATATGGGATGAAATTACAATCCTCAGATCTCGTAATCAATGTGTTAGTTAAAGAATTGATTAAAATAATAACATCACATGGCAGATCTAAGTTTAACTTATATCTTAACATGTATGTGTATGGAATATATACAACAGATTTAACATACAACCTAGAAGTGGAACACAAATAATTTTGCTAGTGTGAAATAACTTTTCTTCCCTTCTTCTCACATTCCTTTTTGATTTGTATATTATATAAATGTTTTATTATGAGCACATAGATATTAATTCATATGAACTTCAGTTTCATGTACCACATGATCTGTTAAAAACACATTAACGAGCATTAACGATTTACTGATTAGCATTCGAAGACTCTACCATACCTTTTTTCCAAAGTGATCTAGGAAATTTTTTATTTGTATAGTGTCTAAATGTTTTATTATGAGCATATACATATTAATTCACATCAATTTCACTTTCGTGTGCCACATGATGTCTAAAAAAACACATTAATGAGCATTAATGATTTATTTATTAGCATTAAAAAACTCTACTATACTTTTTTCCAAATTAATTTAGGAAGTATGTGAGGGGTGTCATGATAGAAATTATTTATCTAACATGAACATGTCACGGTCGCTTTGGTCCAGTGGTTAAGGAATGTGTCTTCTAATTACATGGGGTTTCCAGCCAAAATTTGAATCTTTCAAGCAGTGTTTTCATGCTTTTCAATAGTTCTGATCGGTAATGACACAATTATATCAAATATTTCATTTTTTATATATATATTATATATATATATATATAATATCGCATTAAAGGCATTGGTAAAAGCACCAGTAACCTTTGAACTCCCAAAAAGCAGACATTTTGGGAAATCACGATTCTTTGAATATAAGATAATTTCATAAAACATAATTATTAGTGTCACTTCTGTGGTAGAGAATATTGTTTTCCATAGGTTGATTAAGTAATATTGTTAAAATGCTTCGACATCATAATTATCATTACCACAAAGCTCTTATGGGGGTTTATCATTTCTTTTTCAATGTTTTAGATTGCAGAATTCAAGAAAAGGAAAAAGCTAAATGATAGGAAATATATATTTTCCTTCTTGTCTCATTGTATCTTTTATTATATAATGCATTTCATTTAACACATATTCATTAACCATTTTTTTAATTATATATTTATTTTTATTTCTTTTAATGATACCATTTCGCTTTTTTGTGGTCATGTACTTTCCTAAAGTTTCAACAGAGGTATAAACAAGTAAATAACTTTAAATCTTACTCTTGAAATACAATAGTGATGATATATGGCCCACTTTGCATCGAGAGTGAGGGAGAGTGGAGATGGGAGGTCCCCTTCATGTAAAGGGCCAAACATCTTTACATACTATAGGGTTTTGGAGTGAGCATGAGTGACAATTACCATAGATTCTAACTAACTCAAGAATTCATGCAAAAAAAGATTTGGTTGCCCCAATGCCGAGATAAATTTAAGCTCATGAACATGTTGATTGAGATTGTAATCAAAATTTTTCCCTCTTATTAGTGCCACTCCCATGATCAAGAGATACAAAGAATTATTGACATAATATATAAGCTCATGTCACCTATTTTTGAGAAATTCTAAGAAAAAATGTGTAACAGAGGTGATCCATAAACATCCATAGTCAAATACCCATTCCAAGTGGCTAATTGATGGGCCAATTAGAGGCTATCATCTTAGAAAAATTGTGCAATAGCATGTAAAATAACTTGGAGGAGGAAGTGTTAAAATTTTTCTTGATGATTTTATGCACTTGTGAATGATGGCAGATGAAGGGGAAGATGGGTCATTACAACTCCATATGTAAGATTTTGATTTACTAGAAGTTGTGAATTTTTGGGTATGTAATTTGAAGGATCTCTTATTCCACAATAAAATCTCGTTTAATATGAATATTGAACATACGGTTGAGAACCTTCTTATGACATACCACGTAATTGGGGAGAAGCACATAGTTGTTCAAAGATTAGGTACGTATTAGAATGCCATCTTTTCTTATTGACGGTTTCTATCTTGATTGGCATAATTGCAATGTTAAGCTTGAGTGAAATTTGTTGAAGGGTTTCATGGCATATGTTACACATGAATATTTCTAAACAATGTTGCACAATTTACTCCAACTGGGGGAAGGATAGAGCTTGGAGTAAAGTGTAAAGAGATTGTGGAGATTGCAACAACTGATTTATGACACTAGTCATGTTTCCAATTAGCAGTGCCATTGCAAATTTTGCAGCACTCTCTGATGTTTCCTAATAATGGTGTTGGCATGAAACATAAAGTTGCCAAAATTGTGCTTACTATGAAGGAATTTGCCATAGGTAAGCTAATAATAAAGGAACATGCAAAGAATTCTTGAAACATTTTATTTTCCAAAATAATAAGCTTCAATAGATTTTAGTATTACACATGGAAAGTTTGTGATTATATTATCCATGAAGATCATCCGCAATGCCCTCTCTCTAGTTTCTAGTATGATTATGCATTACCAAGTTTTAATGAAATACTACAATTTTAGGAACCTGTTTGCAAAATCAGTGAAAGTGGCTTGATCCGTACTCATTAGCGTAAGGGCAATATTCGAACCATGGATATTTTGGTTTGGGATTGAACATGGAAAAGCATTTTGTTGAATGTGTGGGTGGTTTCATTGGAGTAAAGTCTATAAATGGCTAGGAGAAGACTTTCTGTTTTCCGATTCCATATCCATAGTTGCGGAGGAACAAATGTTGTAGGAGTAGATGTTTATAAAATCAATACAAGAGATTGGAAATCAACATGCAATTTCAAGGATGAACTCAACAATTCATCTCATATCAAGTCGAGAGTTTATATATATTCTGCCTCTATTTCAAATTCTATTGTATATATATTTCTAGGGTCAAAATAACCTGGCCAAAACACTATTGACATACCTTTTGGCGCAAATACAAGTAAAATAATCACATATAACATCTATATGAAATCTATCATTTGCCGAACTTGAAACACAAAATATAATAAAATAATTACATATAAGATGGATATGAAATTTTATCATTTGTGGAACATGAAATACAAAATATATTTTTGATCTCTGACTTTTGTGATCCATAATGATACTTGAAATGAACCTCACTGTTAAATTCGAAACATTAGTCTTAAATATGAACGTCATTTGTAAATTCGAAATATTGAGCATAAAATTATTGGATGTGATTAATCACTCGTGGGTGGCTGACAGGTAAAGATGGAGAACCATCAAGGCCTTGTAACCTTGAAAGTTTGTGGCATAGAGGTTCAGGCATTGGCAAAATCGGCAGGTCCGTTTAACATTATGTCGACACGGTTTGTGGAAGAAGCAGGGTTGTTGTCTACCATGGACGAGTGGGAGATAACCGTGTGGAACATGACAGTGGGTAAGGTACGAAATATACCTGTACAAATGGAAGGACGCAGAGGACTACTGGACTTCATGGTGATAGACACCGAAGGCATTGATATAATTCTTGGACAAGAAGGGCTTCTCCAGATCGACCAAGTAATGGACGAGGATGCTGGGTCGAAAGAGGAAGCCGTATTGACCGAAGATGTTGAGGACTTGACTGTGATAAAGGCCGAACTTGAATCCAATCAAGTTGAGGCAGGGACATACAATTTAGCAACATGGACAGATACTTGCATGGAAGGACCACATGTCGATGAAGACCCGACAGGGGCAAAGCTTGAAAGCGAACCAGGATCGGATGGCTTGTCGGCATGGATGGGTGCGGTCACTCACATAGAGGACACCCATGATAAGGAAGATTCGGTGGGATCGAAACTTGAAAATACTCAAGTTGGACGAGGATCGGATCGCTTGACGACATGGATGGGTAATGATACCCACACAAAAGTACAAGGCATGGCAAAGTATGAGGAATACAGGAAGGAGTTCTCAATTATCTTGGACAGGTTGGAGAAGATAATGAGAGGAGATCCCCGGATTCATGAAGAAATTGCAGCCTTTGGGAAAAATATTGAAGGACTTCTTCAAGTCGGTCAAACAATGGAGCAAATAAGTGCGAGTTGTAATACCGAAAAGAAGGAAGTTTTGATGACGAAAGATGTCACGGACGTAACGATGGCCGAGGGTGGACTTGAACTTAGTCAAGTTGAACCACGACCGGACTGGTGGCGTACATATGCAGATGAGGAGGCTCTCATAGGGAGACCTCATGACGATAGTGCAGGGGTCTCATATGGTCATTTGGCAGACCGAACGTGTGCAGGGAGAGGCAAAACCAGCTTGCCTACACTATGGACGGACGTGCCATGGGTGACTAAGATGGGACGATGGATGAAGAAGCAAGAATTGGTTGCGGTTGCAGAACTTGGCAGGGTTGCTTGTGACCTTACGATGAGAGGTAAAAGGGCCCGGGACAAGGGTGGAACATGGTGATCATGGCAGATGATCGGGTCATGCTTTAGCCACATGGCTAAGTGCCCGGCATGACTCGGGGACAGTTGAAGAGGGTACGTTTGATGAAGCTTTGGGTGGACTTCCCACAGCAGAACCAAGAGCAAATCTTGGCGACACTTAGGTGGAGGAGCTATGGTGGAGGAACTCATGATATGGCTTGACGACAGGAGGACCAAAATGGCAGCCTTATGCAGCAACTTATTGTGGGTACACTTGTGGAGATGGCTCTTATTGACATCCGATGAGGTGTAACCCAGCGTGGATGTTGAGCAGATGGACATGCTTTGAGACATGGAGATTTCATACATTGTGGACTTGGGAATCTGAAATGTTGGGGAGCCGAGGTTATTGCGTTGCTGACCTTGATGTAGTATGGGATACATACTTCCGAAATGTGCACAGGATCATGGATTGGAAGGGCAACTTGATGTGGAGGATTGACAGGGACACTATGGGATGGAATGTTGTCGAGACGACAACGGAATAAGGTGGGGGAGGATGTAACGCCCTGAGGTTTCAGGCGCGTCGCACGACGGGCAGAGCGCGACTTCACCGACAAACAAGCAAGCAGTGCGACGAGACGTATATGGAGACACAGTGGCCGGGATGTGGCCAAGTGTCAAACGATATGTAATGAGCACACGTATGGCTGAACGCACATATGAATATGGGCATAAACGAGTATGAGAAAAGGTGATATACGGGACAGCCATGAAAGCATAATGGAAGACCGAATATCATGAAGGCAAAGATAATAATACGTGGAGGGCCATTACCATAATGGAATACGTATGGAGAATAATATATTATACACACATGGAAAGAGAATATGTGGGTGGAGAGATAATAAGTGGATGGAGTGATAACATGTGGAGGTAAGCGAATGAGTGGATTACGTGGAATACTTGAATGGAGCTTACGGATGATTTTATACATGAACCATGACCGAGAGCTTATATTATATAATTACACATATATACATATGTGGGAAGATTAAAATAATATAAGGTGACATGCGTGGATAATATGGATATATAAACCATGAAGAAAGGAGCATGTGGACAACTGACATACCTTATGGATGGTGGTGGATTAAATTAATTCAAAAGGAATAATACGTGGACTTCTAATGCGAAAGAAGAGTTGGCTTCAAAGCAAACATGGAAGTATGGGAGCGTATATATTTGGAATGAGTGAAGACTCATTCTCATCAACAATCTTCGTTGAACAATCTTCACTCTAAGACGGTCTCCGCATATTCGGCAAGATGTAGTGTGAAAGGACTCGGGGAAATGCGCATTAATGCATAGAGAACTTTGCATGCTTTCTGGTCAGTTTATGTGATAGCAGATTCGGTCAGAGGAGGTTGGTACACGGTGGACGCAGATTCAGTGAACGCATTGATGGTTAAGTTAAGAGCCCATTCACATACGAAGAGTGCGTTCCGGGGTATGAAGTAAGGTTGCTGTATACTCTATTGTACAGGACGTGAAGTGGTGTACACGGACTGTGGGAAATTGGACACACGAATTGCTGTAGGTTCAGTGGACGTTACTGGTGGTCCGTGAGGAGCCCGTCCATAAACAGAGGTTGCAGATTCGGGGGACGAAATAAGGCTGTTGCCTTGTTGCATAATTGCTAGAACATGGGCTGTATTGGCTGTCTAACATGTTCGTGTTGTGATCTGTATAACGAAGGCCGCGGACTCATAAACAGAGTAAAGGCATAAGCAACTGCCGGTCTTGGCAAAGTCGTACGACGTGCGGACTTGGGTTACAGAGGGCAGAATATAATACAGCTGACAGACTTGTACAGGTCGGGACAGTTTAACGACCTATGTTATAAAGATTGTCGGGTGGCCGTGGGGGAACGCCGACACTCATACCATTGTGATATCCGAAGGATTGAACTGTTAATTGGTGATTGTACAGGCCGTGGGTTATGTAACTGTTACACGGGCCTTATCAACGAACAGAAATACAGTGTGGCCGTGGCATTTCACTGGCACACGTGATGTATTCATTGTAAAATGGTCTAATAAAAATACTTTGGGTAGACTCTTGGAGAGTTGCCCTGTCAACTATCTCATGCGTTCTATTATGTTTTGGTATTGCGCTGTTAAATGTTGATAAACAGTTTTATATTGTAGTTTATGGATTGTTAATTTATAATTGGGACAGAATTATAATTAAGGGAATTATATGAAGTTCGGTTACAAGATTAAGATCCGGATATAAGGGTAACACTTGTGTAGCAAAGCAAAACAAGTGTTGTAAGGCGTAGTCTACAGGCAACATTATAAACTTGCTCGGTAGTGTCGCACGCCCCGACGAAAAAAAAATTATATAAGGGTCTGGACCGTGATAGATGGTGTCAGAGCTCGGTTGAAGAGCTGTTTGAGCAAAGATTGCTCGTGAAGACTTGGACAAGGTGCCGTGAAGCTTGGGAGCAGATCACTCGTGGGTGGCTGACAGGTAAAGATGGGGAACCATCAAGGCCTTGTAACCTTGAAAGTTTGTGGCATAGAGGTTCAGGCGTTGGCAAAATCGGCAGGTCCGTTTAACATTATGTCGACACGGTTTGTGGAAGAAGCAGGGTTGCTGTCTACCATGGACGAGTGGAAGATAACCGTGTGGAACATGACAGTGGGTAAGGTACGAAATATACCTGTAC
The DNA here is from genome assembly GCA_000404065.3 of Pinus taeda. Classification (NCBI taxonomy): domain Eukaryota; kingdom Viridiplantae; phylum Streptophyta; class Pinopsida; order Pinales; family Pinaceae; genus Pinus; species Pinus taeda. Next base: position 18,809 of record APFE030073933.1, on the reverse strand, counting down.
AAATGGAAGGACGCAGAGGACTGCTGGACTTCATGGTGATAGACACCGAAGGCATTGATATAATGCTTGGACAAGAAGGGCTTCTCCAGATCGACCAGGTAATGGACGAGGGTGCTGGCCCGAAAGAGGAAGCCGTATTGACCGAAGATGTTGAGGACTTGACTGTGATAAAGGCCGAACTTGAATCCAATCAAGTTGAGGCAGGGACATATAGTTTAGCAACATGGAAGGACCACATGTCGATGAAGGCCCGACAGGGGCAAAGCTTGAAAGTGAACCAGGATCGGATGGCTTGTCGGCATGGATGGGTGAGGTCACTCACATAGAGGACACCCATGATAAGGAAGATTCGGTGGGATCAAAACTTGAAAATACTCAAGTTGGACGAGGATCGGATCGCTTGACGACATGGATGGGTAATGATACCCACACAAAAGTACAAGGCATGGCAAAGTATGAGGAATACAGGAAGGAGTTCTCAATTATCTTGGACAGGTTGGAGAAGATAATGAGAGGAGATCCCCGGATTCATGAAGAAATTGCAGCCTTTGGGAAAAATATTGAAGGACTTCTTCAAGTCGGTCAAACAATGGAGCAAATAAGTGCGAGTTGTAATACCGAAAAGAAGGAAGTTTTGACGACAAAAGATGTCACGGACGTAACGATGGCCGAGGGTGGACTTGAACTTAGTCAAGTTGAACCATGACCAGACCGGTGGCGTACACATGCAGATGAGGAGGCTCTCATAGGGAGACCTCATGACGATAGTGCAGGGGTCTCATATGGTCATTTGGCAGACCGACCGTGCACAGGGAGAGGCAAAACCAGCTTGCCTACACTATGGACGGACGTGCCATGGGTGACTAAGATGGGACGATGGATGAAGAAGCAAGAATTGGTTGCAGTTGCAGAACTTGGCAGGGTTGCTTGTGACCTTACGATGAGAGGTACAAGGGCCCGGGACAAGGGTGGAACATGGTGATCATGGCAAATGATCGAGTCATGCTTTAGCCACATGGCTAAGTGCCCGGCATGACTCGGGGACAGTTGAAGAGGGTACGTTTGATGAAGCTTTGGGTGGACTTCCCACGGCAGAACCAAGAGCAAATCTTGGCGACACTTAGGTGGAGGAGCTATGGTGGAGGAACTCATGATATGGCTTGACGACAGGAGGACCGAAATGGCAGCCTTATGCAGCAACTTATTGTGGGTACACTTGTGGAGATGGCTCTTATTGACATCCGATGAGGTGTAACCCGGCATGGATGTTGAGCAGATGGACATGCTTTGAGACATGGAGATTTCATACATTGTGGACTTGGGAATCTGAAATGTTGGGGAGCCGAGGTTATTGCGTTGCTGACCTTGATGTAGTATGGGATACATACTTCCGAAACGTGCACAGGATCATGGATTGGAAGGGCAACTTGATGTGGAGGATTGACAGGGACACTATGGGATGGAATGTTGTCGGGACGACAACAGAATAAGGTGGGGGAGGATGTAATGCCCTGAGGTTTCAGGCGCGTCGCACGACGGGCAGAGCGCGACTTCACCGACAAACAAGCAAGCAGTGCGACGAGACGTATATGGAGACACAGTGGCCAGGATGTGGCCAAGTGTCAAACGATATATAATGAGCGCACATATGGCTGAACGCACATATGAATATGGGCATAAACGAGTATGAGAAAAGGTGATATACGGGACAGCCATGAAAGCATAATGGAAGACCGAATATCATGAAGGCAAAGATAATAATACGTGGAGGGCCATTACCATAATGGAATACGTATGGAGAATATATTATACACACATGGAAAGAGAATATGTGGGTGGAGAGATAATAAGTGGATGGAGTGATAACATGTGGAGGTAAGCGAATGAGTGGATTACGTGGAAGACTTGAATGGAGCTTACGCATGATGTTATACATGAACCATGACCAAAAGCTTATATTATATAATTACACATATATACATATGTGGGAAGATTAAAATAATATAAGGTGACATGCGTGGATAATATGGATATATAAACCATGAAGAAAGGCGCATGTGGACAACCGACATACCTTATGGATGGCGGTGGATTAAATTAATTCAAAAGGAATAATACGTGGACTTCTAATGCGAAAGAAGAGTCGGCTTCAAAGCAAACATGGAAGTATGGGAGCGTATATATTTGGAATGAGTGAAGACTCATTCTCATCAACAATCTTCATTGAACAATCTTCGCTCTAAGACGGTCTCCGCATATTCGGCAAGATGTAGTGTGAAAGGACTCGGGGAAATGCGCATTAATGCATAGAGAACTTCGCATGCTTTCTGGTCAGTTTATGTGATAGCAGATTCGGTCAGAGGAGGTTGGTACACGGTGGACGTAGATTCAGTGAACGCATTGACGGTTAAGTTAAGAGCCCATTCACATACTAAGAGTGCGTGCCGGGGTATGAAGTAAGGTTGCTGTATACTCTATTGTACAGGCCGTGAAGTGGTGTACACGGACTATGGGAAATTGGACACACGAATTGCTGTAGGTTCAGTGGACGTTACTGGTGGTCCGTGAGGAGCCCGTCCATAAACAGAGGTTGCAGATTCGGGGGACGAAATAAGGTTGTTGCCTTGTTGCAGAATTGCTGGAACGTGCGCTGTATTGGTTGTCTAACACGTTCGTGCTGTGATCTGTATAACGAAGGCTGCGGGCTGATAAACAGAGTAAAGGCGTAAGCAACTGCCGGTCTTGGCAAAGTCGTACGACGTGCGGACTTGGGTTACAGAGGGCAGAATATAATACAGCTGACAGACTTGTACAGGTCGGGACAGTTTAACGACCTGTGTTATAAAGATTGTCGGGTGGCCGTGGGGGAACGCCAGCACTCATACCATTGTGATATCCGAAGGATTGAACTGTTAATTGGTGATTGTACAGGCCGTGGGTTATGTAACTGTTACACGGGCCTTATCAATGAACAGAAATACAGTGTGGCCATGGCATTTCACCGGCACACGTGATGTATTCATTGTAAAATGGTCTAATAAAAATACTTTGGGTAGACTCTTGGAGAGTTGCCCTGTCAACTATCTCATGCGTTCTATTATGTTTTGGTATTGCGCTGTTAAATGTTGATAAACAGTTTTATATTGTAGTTTATGGATTGTTAATTTATAATTGGGACAGAATTATAATTAAGGGAATTATATGAAGTTCGGTTACAAGATTAAGATCCGGATATAAGGGTAACACTTGTGCAGCAAAGCGAAACAAGTGTTGTAAGGCGTAGTCTACAGGCAACATTATAAACTTGCCCGGTAGTGCCGTACGCCCCGACGAAAAAAAAATTATATAAGGGTCGGGACCGTGACACCGTGTGTCACGCCCCCGCCCTCTTATATTTTTTTTTTTGTCGAGAGCCATGCTGCACTGCCGGGCAAACTTCCATTTTACCTACAGACTACGCCTTACCAAATGCTCGTTCCGCTTTGCTGCACGAGCATTAACCGTAACCAAACTTGTATAGCCAAATATGTAATCTTGTAACCGAGCCTTTTAATTATAAATCCGTGTCAATTATAAATTACCATATTCGTGTGCCGATTTATATGAACCATTTATCAACAGCGATAATAAACTGAATTGTAACTGTTTTATATGAACCATCTACCAACCGAGTTAATAAACCTGTCACCAATATAAAACTGCGCAATATAACACATAAGGACGCAGGAATATATGGGCGGTGCAGCTCACCAAGAGTCTACCCACAATACTTGTATTAAACCGATTTCAAATAGATACAATGTGTGTGCCGGCGCCGTGGCCACACGATAATATAGTGTAGGTAAGGTCCGTGTAATAACCCCACGTCCCACCCAATATTACAACAGGGTTAACAGTCCCTTCGCCGATGGTTTAGATACCAAGATCGGCGTTATCGTCTAACCCAAGTGTTGTTTGTTTTGACAGCGAGCCCGCGGCCTTCGCTGCGTTGATTTAGTTCGCCGAACACGTATTCAATACTAACCCCTGTTGAACGATAGCGCACTGTAGTGCTGCTCCGTAAGTCCAGTCCAACACGCTGCTCATTATTTATTTCACTCGACCTCCGTCCTCTTCTTCGTACACTGTTCGCTACATCGAACTCTCGTGTAGAGAAGAGATGATCCGATGTCGAATGCTTGATGCTTCTATTCGTCTTGCGCCCTCCACTTTTATATGTGTCCAAGTTGAATTAGAGAGGGGTGTCGGTGATAGGCCGACCCCCGTTTTAACACTTCGACGCCCACCTCTTCATTAAGCCGACGCGTCCGTTTCATTTTTAATTTATCGGGGTGCTCATATTGGCGGGTCGGCCTTTGTTTACAAAGCCGACCACGCCACATATAAACCCGTGTGTCTTCATGTCATATACCCGCGCGCTTTCACTTAACATGGATCATTTGCTACGCTGTCCTTCGTCGCTGTTTGTCCATGATGACCTGCGCCCGTTCATATGTTGTCCAATCCGCTGCCTATCCACTGTGGAGTCGTTCGCCTGAACTGCCCTTCGTGGAACGCTGCCCGACTGACCTGTTTGCTGTTAGACCGTCGCCCATGCTGTCGTCCAACCTATCACTGTTTTGCCCGAACCGTCCTTCATTCGGTTATGTTGTCGTTTCATTGTGAACGGGTGTCGGTTAGGAGGGTCGCCCTCCGTGCGCGGAGCGCCCGGTCGCCAAGGCGTTACATCCTCCCCCACCCTATTCGGTTGTCGTCCTGACAACCTCCATACTATCGTGTCCTCTTCGGCCCTCCATGTCGAGTCACCCTCCTGTTTCATGATCCTATGCACGTCGCAGAAGTATGCATCCCATACTACATCAAGTCGGAAATAGACATCGACTCGGCTCCCTGACACTTCAAACCTCCAAGTCCACCATGAATGGATGTGTTGTCCGAGTATAGATACTCGTTTCATGATCCCTCTGTCGTTTCATGGGAACCCCCATTTCATGCGCTCATTGAGATCACCGTCCTGCCCAAGTATCCTCACGGGCTCACTGCCTTGTGCAACCAACAATGAGCCCGGCCTTTGCTTATCTAGGACTGCCAAGGGGGTGAGCCGAGTGGCTCACCCTTATCCATCCATATGTCTGCCCGAATCTTCCACCTCCATTGGTGTTTCTCGGTCCTCCACATATGTATTGTAGTCTTCTACCGAATTCGACCTTCTCGAATGCTCCACGGCGTCAATAGCCAACTTTCGTTCAGCAAGTTGTGTTGCCCCGACCGACAACCACTTGATTGCTTTTCTTTTGCTATTCTTCCGTATGCCTTCACCCGTCACCTCATTCTGGTTTTCCCCGGTATGACCTTCCATGTTCTGTTCACCAGCACGCGTCCTGTTCAAATCTGTTGTAATGATTCACCTGTTACTGTTCCAACGCCAGCGCCGTAGCCTGGCTCTGATACCAACTGTCACTCCCCCGCCCTCTTATATTTTTTTTTTTGTCGGGAGCCGTGCGGCACTGTCGGGCAAACTTCCGTTTTACGTACAGACTACGCCTTGCCAAACACTCGTTCCGCTTTGCTGCACGAGCATTACTCGTTTCTCTTGTTATGTTTTTAGTTCTTCCTTTGTCGCGATGAAGGCCTCGTGTGAGGTTGAGGTATTGCTAATTTTGACCAATATGTTATGTACATATTGCATGAATCCAACAAATCCCTGCTTACATTTCCTCGTTTTCTGTTCTGTCTATTTTTTATTAATCAATCCGAGAATTACCTGGCTTATGTTCAATAACTTCCTGGACATCCTTGCAGATACCCAGAATAATTCAGAATTTGACTGTCTAGAGAGGTCAATTGTGGATTTCAGATTCTGGGATATTTTTAGAACTTGGGATATTCTTACAATCTGATAGTCTGTAAAGGTCAAACAATTGACCTCTCTCAGATTCCAGAATATTTTCCGAGGTCATAATTGTTTAACGAGGTCTTTTCCTAAAAATTGTCTAATCACTTAAAGCTAGATAAGTTGGGTATTTATATGTAGATAGATAAGTTGGGTATTTATATGTAGATTGCAGATTCGATGAATATCCTGGAATTTGATAGTCACGCTAGGGGTCAAACAATTAACCTATCCTCAACTTCAAATTCTCAAATTCTAAATTATTCCCATAATCCATTCAAAGTTAAGAATTTTTGAATTTTTGTATCATGGAATTAAGAAGGATATGCCACTTTTGTAAACATTCTTAGTGTAGCTTCTTCTTTATTTATTACAACTTCGCTGGAGTTTTCTTTTATGGTCCCGCTCATTCGTGAAATATTTGTGATCGCAGCTGTCGTGGGGCAAGGCTTTATCGCTCGGGATATCACTTTCGAGAACACTGCGGGACCAGAGAAGCATCAGGCTGTCGCCCTCCGAGTTGGGTCGGATCTATCAGCATTCTACCGCTGCAGCTTTAAAGGCTACCAAGATACTCTCTACGCACACTCTCTTCGACAGTTCTACAGGGAATGCGACATTTACGGCACAGTTGATTTTATCTTTGGCAACGCTGCAGTTGTGTTTCAAAACTGCAATCTATTGGCTAGAAAACCGATGGATAGTGAAAAGAATTGTTTTACGGCTCAAGGAAGAGATGATCCGAATCAAAACACTGGAATCTCTATTCAAAAGTGCAACGTCTCTGCTGCGCCTGATCTCGCTCCGGTGAATAGTTCTTTCCAAACATTCTTGGGAAGGCCATGGTCGATCCTGGGGGTTGGCTGGAATGGTCGGGGGACTTTGCTTTGACGACGCTCTATTATGGCGAATATATGAATTCGGGACCCGGAGCAGGAACTACAGAGCGAGTTCAATGGCCTGGATATCACACCATGAATATTTCTGATGCTCAAAATTTCACAGTGGCTAATTTCATTTCTGGTGATGCATGGATAGAAGACGTGCCCTATGATGCAGCCTTAGATTAACAAGAATGACAATATCCTCTTGTATTCGTCACTAAGAGCTGCTTCCTGAGCATTCTAATTATCTCCGTTCATTGTTTCTTAATTTCAAGTGTAGCATTCTTAGAATTATTTATTGATTTCAATGTAGCATTCGAGTGCGATGCAACCGTAAATAATCCAGATTTACAGAGATATCAATAACAGTTAAAAATAAGTTTCCTCGTAATGTTACGCATTTGTTTGATAAGTATTATTATTGGTGAGCGATGACTTTCGTACCAATTCATTAAAATAAGCGATGACTTTTACTTTTTATTTTAATGGACGGTCCAGATAAATCCCAGAAGGAGTATGTTGATATGGAAGGAAGTATATCTTTGGTTTATTATCATAAGAAATTTTGGCTTAAATTAAATTAAGAGAATCGTTGTGGACGCGTTTCGAATTAACCAGTGGTTTATTTTAAGGACCAGTTGAAGAAAACAGATCCACCTTTGCATGTTAAATAACTTAGCCAATGGTTAATTTTGACTTACGGATCAAAGTCAACAAACTATTTTAATAATTTAAAGGAAGTTAGTTTTAATAATTTAAAGGAAGTTAGTTAATTTGGTGACTGAAATATAAAATATATATAAATATATAAAATAAATTTAAATCGCGTGTTTAGGTTAAGCTAATTAAAAAAGAAGTATCATCTTAAAAAATTAAAAATTATAAATTATTTTGTCGCTTAAATGGGGATTTAGTTATATTAAGATAATAATTGGGTTCCAATATAAATAGTGGAATAATAAAATTAAATAAGTAAAATACAAATCAATAAATAAAATAAATATTAATTAATAATGTAGCAGGTAATGGTTAATTTAAAAATAAATAATAAAATAGAAATAAAAAATAAAAAATAAAAAACAATAAATAAAATAATAATTAATAATAATAAATCTAAAAAATAATAACAATAATAATTAACAAAATAAAAATAAACAATAAATTAAATAAAATAAAAATAAAACATATATTAAGATTAATAATAATAATATAATAAATAAATAAATAATAAAGAATACTTAAATAATTGTATTAAAAAAAAGATACAAAATAAAAAGAAGGAGAAGGACAAGAAAAAGGCCATTAGAAGACGAGAGAGCAAGAAGGATAAATCCTAGAAAGACAAAGCTCCATGGGGAACAATGAAAACTCGAAAGGAGAAAAGGGGGGTGGGGAAGGAAAAGAAAGACTAGGAAGAAAGGACAGGGATCCTTATAGCCATCATCTCTATTGAGATTGTTAGGCCTTCTTTCAATCTCAATAGCTTCTGTGAATTTAGGATGATGGAAGAGCAATCTCATTTCCATCATCGTGAATTCAGGGAAGCTATTGAGATTGAAAGAAGACCTAACAATCTCAATAGAAATGATGGTTGGAAGATCAATAGCTGTTGGATCCGTGCCCTTTCTTCCTAGTCCTTCTTTTCCTTCCCCCCACCCCCCACCCCTTTTTTCCTTTCGAGTTTTCGTTGTTCCCCTGGAGCCCTGTCTTTCCCTTCCTTCTAGGATTTATCCTTCTTACTCTCTGGTCTTCTAATGGCCTTTTTCTTGTCTTTCTCCTTTTTATTTTGTGTAGGTTTTTTTTTTT
>APFE030073921.1:0-10527 GCA_000404065.3 Pinus taeda | reverse complement strand
GTTATTATTTCTTTGGGTAATTCATTATACAAGATACTGGAGGTAGCCCACCTACTGCCACCTCTTTGATCTCTACTAAGAAATGCAACAAGATCATCTCCCAGACTAGAAAATTCATTTTCTGTCTGCTTCACTCCCTAAGCAAGGGGAAGATCATCACCACATCCATGACCCTCGTGAAGGGTTCCTCCACACAACATCAGTAGCATATGGATAAGGTCATGAAAGAATACAGGAACATCTTTTCCTCACCGACAGGGGTATCGTTGCACTGTTAGGTGAAACATTCATTTTATCTGACTCTTAGAGCACCTCTACCCAACGGGTCGATATATCGCTGCTCCATTCAGGAAAATGCCAAGTACAAGCAGCGACATGATCAACATTAGGTACCACACAAGTTTCAAGTGGGTGACAAAGTCTGGTTGTATCTGTAGAAAGAACGCCTTACAAGAGCTCATCATAAGCTTAGACCACTTCGATATGGTCCTTACACCATTACCAAGGCTGTGGGAAACAATGATTTGGATCACAACATTCCCCCATTCCTTCACTTCAATCAAGTGTTGAATGGGGACTACCCTCAACCGTGCTTCCCACCATTACTGGACACCTCAGAGGTTGCAGAACAACTCACGAAGGACCAAGTTCAGCAGAAGTTTCCTCATCTCATGGAGGAGCTCAATGCAATGGGGACCATTGATTCCTAAGGGGGGAGTAATGATCCACTTGGATGTTGGTGGCCACCCACCTATCCCACTTGTACCCCCACAACTATCTCTTTCAGTTTTTTAGTTTCCTTAGTTGTAGCACAATTTACTATTTTTGGCAGTTTTTCGGGTAGTGAACTTCCAGAGCCGTTTTGAGGCCCTAAACGATGTTTTTTTGGGAAAACTGGGAGCAACATGTTTTCATGGACTAATGCTTCTCATCCCAAAGTTGTAGTCCTCGGATAGATCTTTCTAACGAGGTATTGTGCGCGTCAAATGAAGATTGTATGCCAAAGTTATGACCCCGGGAAGTTGATGTACCAATTTACCCAAAATGCGGCCCATAGTTTAGCGCTTCATCTCCTAGGGTTAGGTTTTTGGATGTTTAGGGTTTTCCACTATTTCTCAACAATAAACAGGCCTTCAAGCCTCATTGTAAGATAGTTCAGAGGCATGTAGCCACCACATCTCTTCTCAGAGATAAGCTACCATCGCCCTAGTTGGTTTATTTCCATTTCTGTTTGTAAGCATATTTCATTATTTTACATTAATGAAATGAAGTATTATTTCTACTGCATCTCTACATTTATGGTTATTTCTATAATTTTTTGCGTTCCTGTTTAAATTCGGTTCAACTTCCATTGAAAGTATTTCCTGAGCCTCAACTAACCTGTCATTGTCTGCTTTGCAACTTTTGATCTCTTCTCTCATTCTCTTCAATTTATCTACTATAGCAGGAGAATACGCTTCTCCTTCTTGCCTAATTGATCTGTAGGGGGAGTCATAGGAACTATAGTCTACCATTTTGTTTGTCATCTTGAATTATCTTCTTCCTGCCAGGATACCATGTCAGATAAACCAAATAGATACCAAAATCAAGTCCATACCTTAGTGATGTTCAGAGGAGGCTTATGTCATCTACAATATCAGTCCACATTAGCATGTACATGCATAATCATAAGCATATCTGTGTAATAAAATAACATCACAACAACATCATGCATGATCATACAAACTATATACCTTGATCCCATGCATGGCAACCATAACCTTGACAACATCAGACTTATCCAAAGAGAGTGAAAACATGCTTTGATACCACCCTGTTGTATCAGATATGACTGAAAGAGAGTGCTACCCACTCTCATACCTACCTATAACCGCCTCCTCCCACATTTACCCACTTTCATTGCCTTTCCGTAGGAAAACATCAGCTAAGGGTAACTATGATATGACTCAACCTCCTTCGTGACCTTAATGAAGTGGAGTCGACAATTGAAGACCTTATTGACTTCCCTTAAGTGCCACAAGACCTACAGGAGTAACCTAACCCCTCCAGGTGTCCAACCCCTCAGAAAACTCACTTTTTCCCTGACCTTGAGCCCCAGTCGCTCCCTTGCCAAGGTCTCCATGTGAGTATGGCTTCCCAGTGGCTCCCATAGGCTTACATGAGTGCAACTATGGCATTTTTCTGCCACTGTTGTGCCAACGACTATGAGAATTAAGGCTACTTTCTAGGACTGGGCTACGCCTCTACTATAAAATCCATGAAACTTCCAGAACCCATAAAATACATGAAGACAATGCTTACAAGCCAAAACTAGTACGAGGACCTGACCTGACCATCCCCACCCAAGATTGACATTTCGTCAAACACTTGGTAGATATATAACCTACAGGCCATGAGTGCTAGTCTGAACATAAGGGACTGAAAACTTAATTGAGGTTTAACAAGAAGGGTCTCTACCTTCTCACATTAGTTGTCATATAATCAATTAGGTCTTGCATTCATTATTTATTTAGTTACAAGAAAAAACATGAATAGATCCATGACTGAGAACTATCATATAACCATGCTTATAACCAACATATAAGCAAATAAATAACAATAAGGGAACAACCATTAAAGCCACATAATAACAAATACATTTCCTTGCAAAAATCAAGAGAAACTTAGCTTTTATTAAACATAATAAAATACCGACTAAGTTCGGGACTTCCACGTTCCACTCGACCATAGATTGGTTGAGCTAAATCTCTCTTCAACCAATCACCCCCATGCCATATTCCAAGCATGATTGTAGGATCTCATGAGATAAACCAATATAAAGACAATTAATGGAATCCAGAGGTTAAACCACGACTGCCTTATAATTTCTTCACCATCCTTGAGGAATTTTCTTGTCTCCACCCTAAGGATTTATCGTTTATCCCACCATTACCGGTTAAGGGATTCCTAGGCCTTTGGGAATTTTACTGAGAGCACCACATCCTAAATTTGAAAACCATCTGGCAATCCAAATCTCAAACCGACAATAATCCCATCACACCATGGTTATTCATAAATGGAAAGGCTAGGCTAAAATCCATTGTCGAATCTCAACAACATCTATGTCAATGACAACAAAAGAACCATATACCAACATGCACACACCATGTATGTCAAAACCAACTAGGAAATCACACATGCAATATGTTACCTGTAAGTATTCCTGTTGGAGCTGCTTGATCCTTGCCTTCCTTTTGTTTCCTTGTCCTTCTTTGCTTTCCTTTCCTTTCCTTTCCTTTCTTGCTTACTTTCTTTCTCCTCTCTGAAGCTAGTTCCAAAATTGAATTGAAAAAAAGGTACCAACTAATCCTCATAAGTATTTTTTATTAATGAGTCCTCTATTTTCTTCAATTTTCCAATATTTTCCTTCATTTTTTCTCCTCACATGCAACCCGTGACATTTCACTTTCCTTTTCCATTAATTTCCATGCTTTTCATTAATAAATTGCTAAAAATGCCATTTTTCCTTTCTAAAGCCTTAGTTGTTGCCTTTTTCAATCTTTCTTAGCAATAAATACATCAAATAATGCCCACTAGGATATTTTTCCCAACATTCAGCTTGGGATAAGTGACCCTTTCCCTTGGTCTTTTTTAACCTTTATTAACTTTTATTATATGATATTTTAACTCGGGGCTGTTACATATCTATCCCCCTTAGGGGAATACCACCCTCATTGGTACACCACACCTAGAGCTAGCAAAACTGTTGAAGAGAAAAATAATGGTTATGGACCTTTATAACCCAACTCATTGCAGTGTTTACAATAACATCCTGCCCAAAAGAAAAACCACCATGACAACATGACAATATAAAAGCCATACCGCTTATTGGATCTTTATAACTTAGCTTATGGCGATATTAACAATAGAAAGCATTTTCCTTCACTGCAAAAGAATGAAGGATACATAGCCACCATCTAATCAACTATCTACCATGTAGTTTCATCAGGCCCAAAGAGCTTCGAATGCACGCTAACCTGCTTGAGTGCTCTGTTCCGGATCATGAGATGTTTCCGCTACAATATGCATTGGGGTTCTGGCCAAAATTATCCTTCTTACTCCACCTGCAATACATACCAATCAATAACATGATCAACATACTTTACATATCTTTTAGGCAAAAAAAAATGAAAAAAATCATGGACTTTCACTGTCAGAGGTAGTGCAAGTATGTAGGCCACTGGTCCAATCTTCTCAAGGATCTCAAAAGGAATGTAATATCATGGTGCCAACTTGGAACATAATCCAATCATCAAGGATATATGCTTGGGATTAATGCACAAATAAACATGCTTCCCAACCTGAAACTCCTTAAATGCCCTGTTTTGGTCTGCATGACTTTTCTACCTATCTTGTTCTACCTTTAGATTCTTATTTATAACCTACATTTCCTATTCCATGTCTGAAATCATGTATGGTCCATTAAGTAACCTGTTCATTGGATCAATCCAGCTGATGGGAGTGTTACACCTCTCCCCAAACAATGCCTCAAACGGAGTCATCCTCAGTGACTCTTGATAATCGTTGTTGTATTCAAACTCAACCAATGGAAGGTACTCCTCCCATCTCCTCTGCTAATGCATGACATACATCCTCAACATATCCTCTAGTATCTTGTTGACCCTCTTTGTCTGTAAATATGTTTGTGGATAAGTTGTGTTGAGGGCCAAATTTGTACCCAATCCAACAAACAACTCCTTCCAAAACTTGGAAGTGAACTTGGCATCCTTGTCCGACACAATTTTCTTCAGAACACCATGCAATATCACAATCTCCCTGATGAAGGCTTGTGCTACCTCCGTGTTTCTCCCTCCCATTCACCAAACCTTGATAGCTTTGCTAGCTCTTGGGAAGGCCCAGAAGGCCTAGGATTACCAAGTATTCTTCAGGGACATTAACACTGACCTCGCCAATTCATCACAACACTATGTAAACTTGCTCAAATACTGCGAAATTGTGTCATTCTTTTGCATATTGATGCTTCAAAGTTTATCGTTGAGTCACAACTTGCTGTGGTCACTATTATTCTCGAACAATTCTGTTAGCATTTTCCATATCACAAATGAATTTTCTTTTCTATGGATATTCAAGAGAATATGATCCTGTATTCCCTCTAATATTATTCTCCTCACCTTGGCTACATATTTATTTCACTGAGCAAGGTTTTGGACATCAGATGCTTGAGATTTTGCAAAATCTATCTTGATGTATTCTAGAAATCCATTGTCATCCAATACCGCCTCCATATGATCCTTCAATGCAACAAAATTTGGTTGCCTTCAAAGGCATACTATAGCCTTAGTCCATTAAAGACCATCTTCTCAGCTCTGAACAAATCCTGCTACACTGATCTTCAAATTCAAACCTCTCAGAAAAAACTTTTTCTATAATGTGAATCCAACTCTAATATCATGTAGAAATTAGGTTGTAGATTTGCAACTTCTCACGAATTTTTAATTAAAACCACAAGACACAAACCTACTCTACTGCTATGTAAATGTTATTTCACAATTTAGAACATAAATCTCAGACATGCAAGAAGAAATAACACACATGCAACAAGTATTTTTATCTAGGGAAAACATTCTACTAAAAACCCTAATGCCTGCTTCCATTAATCAAATGAATAAATATGTATTACAATTACTTCACTCAATGAGCTCACCCTGCAAGTGCAAAACCTATCTCTTTACTCACAAAAGGCCTCTGACCTAGACTTAGTCAATTTTTTCTTCGGCTTGAGCTCCTGTTTACTTTAACTGTTCCTTGAGGAATTAGTCCCTATTATTTATGAAATTCCTCTAATTGAATTGAGAAACTCCTTAGGCTGATCATATGACTACATGCAACAAATGTACACACAAGACTAGTCTACAATTGATGTTACACTGCCTTGGAATCTCCACCTCAAATGGGTAACTCGAATTCTCTTAATTTATGAGCTATGTTTGGCTAATTGATCAATTAACTGGATGATTAATGAGTTTTACTGAATTCCTACTACACAACTTGACCCTCCACTAGTTCTTCCAACAATTGGAACTAGTTTAATTGAAAACAACCTGAGATAACTGACCTTGATTTCTACAAATAGCAACCACACATGCAGAACTGAACTCTAGCTCGTCCAACTTGAATTTACTAAGTAAACTGGGTGACACAAGTGATGTCTCACAAGTTAACATCATCCAAGTTGTTTACTAATGTCGAAATTTAGATTTTCTCAGTTTAATGAAGGAAAAATCAAATTGATAATTTCTTGCTACAATTTTCAATAGATATCAGTGGCCATCCACCTACTCTACTGACTCAAAGGAAAATTCTCTATCTTAGGAGGTTTTTTACATTTTTTTTCGATTGCTAAACTTCTAGGGCCATTTTGAGGCCCTAAATGATATTTTTTTACATGGCAAAGACCCATGCTTTGTTAGTGGAAATGTGTAATTCTTGGCTAGACCTTTCAAACATGCCACCTAGCCTGCCAAACAAATATTGTTTGCAAAATTTATGACCCTGGGAAGTTGATTTACTAACTAAACCTAATGGGGCCCATAATCCCTTTGGCTTTTCATCTCTTAGGGTTAGGTTTTTCAATATTTGGGTTTTCCTCATTGCTTGTGATGTTAGAATGGTCCTTTCGACCTCATTGTAACTCACTTTCGTGAAGGCATGTAGTTGTCACATATCTACTTAGAGATAAGCTACCACCATTCAACCTAGTTTGTTTCATTATGAATTTCTACATTTTCAACACCTTCCACTTATTAATAGAAGACGAGTTTCACTATATATTTATGCTTTGGTTATAAATTTGTATTTCATTTTGTTCCCTTCAAAAATCTAGATCATAAGTATTTGGAAATATGGATGACTTGAATCAAGTTCCAACTACTAGGGACATATCCAAATGTAAAACACTTGATGGCAATGTATCTAACATTTGGCATCTAAAGAGTTTCAACTGATATTCTCGTAAGCTTGATTCTAGATCCAGCTATAATAATCACCTAACACATCATTGTTAGATTAGTTGACACATTAGCACAATTTTTTAAATAAATGTCGCATGCAGTGTGTGGGATATGACACATTATACTCCACATCAACAATAATGTGCATTGAACCTTGAAAATCCATATCAAGAAATGCCACATATCAAATGAAAAATCAATAAGTTTAAAGGAAAGAAGTTTAAATAGCCATATTTCACATCTCGATATTCAATGGGTTGAAACTAATGATATTAAGTGTTCCACATGAATCCAAATACATTATGTTTGGTTTCAATCCAACTTGATTGAACTTGTTTGAAAATAATATAGATCTGGAAGTAGAACACTAACATTCGGTATTCAAATGACTCAAATTAATAATATTTTCCTTTGATTTGGATTGAGAGTACCCATATTCAAATATTTGGAATCTGAGACAATTAATCTAATCAATTTATGAATCACGTTATGATACTCTATAAAATTATTTTCATAAAATTTTGACATTTTACAAATAATAATCTTTAAATCAAATTTAAGCAAATTGATATCATCAAAACAAATTATGAAAAAATTATAAAAAATGACAGATGAATCAAATTATAAATATGTACAAATTTATTAAAAATTAAATTAAATGATCATAAATTATTAAAATTCACAAAAGAAAGAAAAGTTAGAAGGATCCCATTATTTTATGAATAATTCATATAATGATGGGGGCTTGTTGTACAAGCTACGACATATGGCCAAGGGTTATGAAAGAGAAGCCAAGGGATTGAAAATCCTATTGTAGTTGGAAATGGGCCCAAGCATGGAGGCTTGGATAGTGGAATAAAGCGTTTGAATAAGTCAAAGAGTACCAAAATAACCTTTTTTAAGGAAAGAGGGATTGAAAAAAGAAGCAAATTCGATGGAAGAAAAGGAAACTAAAAATGGAATCGTAAACAAGCCATTCCAAATTGCATGTAGAATTTTAGACGAGGGAAACCAAGAGATTTTTCACCATCCAAAACTACACCAATCCTTGGGGTACCAAACAAACAAATTGGAATGCATAAGGAAAGACTAAAGAAGTATGTTGAGGCATCTATAGTTTATTTCTATTTCAAGAAGATATGCCACAACTATTATGTTTGTTGGCACTTTATTCCATGTTCTTTCAACGGGAAGAATGACAATAAAACTTCTGCAAAATAACCACAATTTTAGAGGAACATTGATGATAAGAGAATGTTAAGTAGCCTTTATAGTAGCAAGAATTTTTCCTAGCACTACAAGTTCAATGGATATTGTAAAGCCAAGTGTTGGAGGTTTCATTTAGAACTTCATCTCAGGAATTACAAAACCAAAAAAACGTTTTGAGAGCAAAGTGTGAAGGGAAGGAAGAAGGAGAAACCCAAGCCCCTATAACCCTTAAAACATACTAATTTTGACCCCTAACATCTATTATCTAATATATCCTCTAACTATGAGAACTATATCCCAAAAAGCATAATGCTAACATCCTTAACACTTGAAATGTAATCATTATCACTAATAAACTCTCAACCATAACAAATATACTTGTTAACTAGTAACTTTTATGATCCATAACCTAATCCCATATACAAACATATTCTCTAACTCCTATATGCCCTAACCCATAACCTTTAGGACATGCCCAAAGCCTTTTCATTTTTAAACCTTAAACCAAATAACCCCTATCCCTAAATGCATATATCCTTTGGACTTAGCATTAATAACAAAAATTCCTAAATTAATATATCCACTATAGCTGATAACTACTATATTAACTTATAATCCTTAACACTCTGAAAACTCTCGATCCTTATAAATCCTCACCTTATAAACCCTTAAAAAAAACCCCCAACCCTTAATAACTATCCCTAATAAATGCTAACACATAATTCAAAACCCTAGTTTCTAACCCAAATAATCCTTAATTTCTCTATCCCATAGCCCCAAACATATATAAATCCTAATAAACTCCATTGTATGACCTTGTGAACCTTAATTACTAACCCACAATCCTTAATCCCCATACTCACTAAGTTTGAACGTTGGCCCCATTTAATGCTCACCGTGTGATGTCAGTGGATGACATTGGTGATGGGCGTGTTGGAAGATGTTCCATGACATTTCAAAAGATTTTCGACAAATATTCCATAGATGGGAATGAGGAATTATGACAATGAGACTGCATGATGAGTGTTGATGTAAACGTTGACCATTTCAAGGATTATGCAGGGATGTCACACATCCTTGAATCGTAAAACCCTCACATACCATCAAGGCATGTGCCTAGCCCAACCATGTTAAATTTCAATGCATACAAGAATAGTTTGAAGAAATTTCAACATTGGCCCCATTCACTGTTGACCGTGTGACGTTGGTAGATGACATTGGTTATGGGCGTGTTGGAAGATTTTCCATATTGACATTTCAAGATAGTTTTGAAAAATATTCCATAGATGGGAATGAAGAATGATGAAAATGAGATTGCATGATGAATGTTGATGCAAACGTGGACAATCTCAAATATTATGCAAGGACATTACACATCCTTGAGTCTTGAAGCCCTCACCTACTATCAAGGCATGTGTCTACTCTAACCGTCAAATTTTGATGCATACAGGAATAGTTTGAAGAAAGTTCAATGTTGGTCCCATTCATTGCTCACTATGTGGCATCAATGGATGACATTGGTGATGGGCGTGTTGGAAGATGTTCCTTGACATTTTAAGAGATTTTTGATAAACATTCCATCTATGGGAATGATGAATGATGAAAATGCGACTGCATGATGGACATTGATGAAAACATGGACAATCTCAAAGATTATGTCGGGACATCAAGCACACTTGAGTCTTCAAACTATTGCATAATGTCAAGGCATGTGTATAGTTTACCAATGTCAAATATCTATGCATACAAGACATTTCTACGCATTCACTGCTCATCCTGCGACATCGTTGGATGACATTGGTAATGGGCATGGTGGAAGAAATTCCATTAAATTTCAAGAGTTTCGATAAAGGCCTAAATCCCCTAACCCCTATTCCTGCATTGACCTTTAAATCCGTAAGCCCTAATTCCTAAAGTACCCTTAATCCCTAAACCCTACTTAATCACTAATCTCTTAACGCAAAATCCCTAAAACCCCTAACCCCTAAGGCATCAACCCTTAAACACTTAATCCCTAATCCCTTAATCCATAAAACCTTATGCCCTAGGCATGACTTAAACATTAATCCCTTAACCAATCATCCCAAAGCCATTAAGCTACCTAACCTGTAAGCATCAAATCTCTTAGCTCTTGACCCTTAATCCATTAAACCCTAACCCCTAATCCCTTAACCCTTAATCCCTCAAGCCCAAATCCATAAATCCAATAATCCTTAAATCCCCTATCCACTTAAACCCCAAAACCTTAATTATTTAACTATTTAGGCACATATGACACTAAAAAGGGAGCTAACCAAGGCAATAATAT
>APFE030073910.1:13022-27098 GCA_000404065.3 Pinus taeda | reverse complement strand
GAATGCCTACCTCAGCGATGATATAATCTTATACATCTATTTTGTGTTGAAAATTGCAGGTTCTGACCAGGCTCTCCACGAGATAATCCTTGAAATGATAAAGTACTTCACCCTTCCTAGATGATATAAAACCCTTATCTATTACAGCCTTCGCACTTTAGGGGGCAATCTGTTACACTGAAATTTGTCACCATGACTATCTGCAGTTAATATGGCTCCATCAATAGTCATATTATCCTCCTTGTCAAGCCTTATACCTCTGCTCTCCATGTCAAACTTCAAAAAAGAGAGAAAGTCATTAAAAATCATGTTAATCTCTAGGTACGCAGGTTCTCTCTACCTTGCCTGCGTGTACGCATCCCAAGCTCATTGTACCTGTGTACTTGTATGCTCTGTAAGCCAAGGGATGGGTGCGTACTCCTATAAAGGTCAAAAGGCGCGAGTTACATCTCAAAAAAGTTACTTGTGGTCACTTCTAGAGCCTTCTAGAAGAGTGTTTGACGTGTATTGAGCGCCTCCAGATGGTTCATGCATCCCTATGATAGAGGAACTTATCCCATCAAGAGGAGCTACCCCATCCAAAAGAGGGAGTATCCCATTGATGTTGGAACTGAATAACTTCCTCTAGAACACTATAAATACAGGCATTGGGCCAAGGGAGGGGAGGTTGAAAGCTGAACATTCCAAAGGTAGATGCTGCTGGAATTAGGACTTCCATTGTAAGCTTGTGAGGGGAGATTACCATCCTTTCTTGTTTCATTTGGAAGTGGGTGAGCTTGTCAAAGTAGAGGAAAACTCTTGCTGGACCCTGGGAGGAACTTGCACAACACCAAGGCTCAGGTTGTAATGGTTTCTTTGTTTCCTTAATACAAATAAGTCCATTCTTCTCAATGATTTGTTGTCAATGAATTGTTTCATATACTCCTTGGTCTATATGTTGAATATGTTTTGTTTTATGGAATATTCAGGTGTTATGTAATCGTTTGATTGTTAGTGTATGCAGGTATCGAAGTGAAGGAGGAGCTCATCTGGATCGACGAGGCTAGGCTACTACAACAGCGTTGGACTTCAGGTAGGATCGAAAAACACTTGGTTTCTCATATGATAATGCATGTTTAGAGAAGGATTGCTCTTAATTGTCTTGTTTGTCACTAGAGAGTCTTAGGCTCCTAGGGAGGTTAGTTTTGTCAACAAAAATAACTCTTTTCGCATGACAGTGCTTGAGCTAAATCTTCGAAAATATTGTAATATTGGGCAGCTCATGTATTTGGATTGTAAGATGATTTCCAAAGGACACCCTTGGGAGGGGGTCAGATAATAGAGTCATTACTAGGTCTCTCAATATGAAGAGGATCGGAACTAGGTGGAGTAGAAGTAGGTGTATCAGTAACTTCTTTCTCCACAGTCTATTTTTTAGGAGTTTGATAGTCTTTTGACCACATGGAAACATAAATAGGCATGTTCTAGTCATGTAAACCTAAGAACCCGAAGATGTAGAAAATTACGGTTATTCTACCAATTGGGTCTTTTGTGATGGGAAAGGTTCTTTCAATACAGCCAGTGTCCCATGAGTGCCTTTGAACAAGCGACTAACTTCCGCATGACGGGGACAATCCTTGGTATAGTGATCTTCCTCGCAAATGAGGCAAGGATATCAGGGCTTACATTTTGATGCAGCATCAACATATGAATTTGGAGGATCCTATTTTGGAGTATCAGATTTTGCTTTTCCTTTACCCTTCTTTTTACCTTTGGAGGCTTTGTTTGCCACAATAGACTGAACAACATTAACCTCAGAGATTTTACCAAGATTTGGAGAGGCTTTTGAAGGAGGATTGGATGCAGCATTCAAAAGTATTTTTTCTTCGAAGAACCTTTATTGGAAGTTTGAGAAATTGATCCAATAATGCCATCAACAGGTGGTACATTTGGAGGTTTAGAAGATGTTAGATCCAAAGATGGTCTCAGAGCATCAGGTAAGAGATCATATAACGTATCGGATTGGGAATACACCAAATCTAAATATTGGGCATGAGAAATGGCTTGATATTCGATTACATAACCTCCCATTGCTATGTCCTTAACAATTTTGTGGATGAATGATTCGGTAAATAATTTAGTTAGCAACTCATCTGGTAATTCAAACTTGGTAAGACATCACTAACATCTCCATTCATGGATATGATCAGAGGTGGGTAGCGGTATTCTATTTTAAAGATGTAATAAAATAGGTACCAATTTCATAACGAATTGGTAACTACAAGTCAGTGTGGAAGGCCATTGCCAAAGAATTGAAGTCTTGATAGGCACCTCGAGGTAACTCGATTTACCATTTCACGGTAGCACCCGTCAGGGTTTGCTGGATAAGACGTAGACGAAAAATGACTTCAACCCAAGAATTGGATGAACACCATAAATGGTAAGTCATAACATGGGCTTAGGGGTCTTCTCTAGACTTTCCTTTGAATTTTGGACAATCGCCAGGAATCTTAGTGGGAACCAGAGGCCAATAAGGTGAATGAAGTATTGGATCGTTAGTAAGCCTTGACACATCTGGCACTTCCAAGGTTGCTAGAAATGGAAATTGCAGGTTGAAAGGCATGGGAGGCCTTTGATAAGGTCTAGCTTGCAGATTCCATCCTTGCTGGTATTGGTTCTACCCCAAAAGTGGAAGATTTTGAACATAAGGAGCTTTGTATTGTCCCCATTGAGGGGTATTCTTTCCATAAAAAGGTGGATTCTACCCCCACAAAGGTGGGTTTTGACCAGGGTAAGGTTGATACTAACCTACCATAGGTCATTGAGAACCATAAGGTGGATAACAATTTTGTGCGGCATATGGATTATTAGCTTGTTGTTGTAACTGTTGACCCTGGTGATAAAATTGTTGGGCTTTCTATTGCAGGGGTTGACCTTGTGGCTGCAAGGGTTGACCTTGCTGATATAAAGGTTGGTTTTGTTGTTGCAAGGGTTTTCCTTATCGCTGCAACGGTTGTTGGTAAGGCCCTTGTTGCACATAAGGTCCTTGTTGTAAAAAACGGTTGTTGTTGTACATAAGGCTGCCATTGTTGGTAAGTTCCTCATGGAATTTTCTAAGTTCCAGGTTGGTACTGATAAGTTCTAGCTTGAATTTGACTAGATGCCCCAAATAAGGGATTTGAACCAGGCTGCATTTTGGGGCCTGCCTATTGAGTAAAGGGTTGATTTTGAGGCTGTTGAGAGCCATACAGAGGGTACAATTGTTTGTAGGGTATCTAAGTTGAAAAAGGTTGTTGATACGAGATTTGGCCTGATCTAGATTGAATTTATCATCCACTAGAATAAGGTACACTTCCAACATTTTGACTAGCTTCGATAGCATGAATTTGAGGTGCACTCACCTAAGCTCCACCCGAAAGAGGAGGTACATAAGGTAGAGGTGGATGTTGTCCCCCATGTGGTGGGATAGGTGGTGGCACATATTTTCCACTTAATGGGGGACCTTGGGAACTTATAGGGACATTAATTTCCCCAACCGCGACTGTCGATTGTATAGGAACTGATGAAAATGCAGCTGGTATAGGAGTTTGGGAGGCCACATTTGAAATAAATTGACCATAAGTAGGCATGGCGCCCGATGACCAAATGGGATTGTGATAAATTGAAGACACACTTGGAGTGCCTAAAACTATTGGCTTGTTCGGGCCTGACCTAGGTTCAAAAGTGATTTAGCTAAACAAATCCGGAAACTACCGGCCCTTTCGGCAATAGTCCGCGGTGTCCAGACTGAGGTCTCACCCAAGATAGTATGGGAGGGTGCTGAAACTAGGTTTCCACACCCTAGGGATGTCTTGATGAAGTTTAGGAAGTTTGTGAACCCAACTTGCATGCTTGCGCTGCTCCGCGTAGTCGTCTGTTCTTCATAACTTGTGCAACTGCTTTCGCGCAGCTCTGTAAAGAGCACGAAGAGGTGCTGTCTAGATCCTTTACCCTTATTGTGCTATTATTACAGATCTTAACTTTATTATGTGGGCCCAATATTCCCATTAATCATTCACCATTCATAACAAGCACTCACAATCATAAAACTATAAAGAGATGCATAAATATAACAGAAGCATAGACACACAATATTTCAGAATCAAATTATATTTTATTACTTCTCTGTCCAAGTACAATCCCAACTCTCACCTATGCACTCAACTGTAGGGTTCTGTGCACATAGCTGTGGGCTCTACCAGGCCTTCATGCACTCAGCTGCGGAGCCTCTACCTACTATTACAACCCAAGACTCGGACTTACAGACTCAGAGCTAATTCATCATCATATTATCTCTCCAAAACTAAGACTTACTCTTACACTTAGAGCCTCGTTCTATTTATACAATCCCATGGTCTACAGACTATGGGTAGGCTGATACACTTTATATTAAATTACATTATCTTAGGGCAGGAAACCCTAGACTCACTCGCTCCTTGCCCACATTTTTCGGGGTCTTTAGATTATATTTACCAAAACTCATGCTTTAAGCCCCAAAGAATTTCTATGGGGGGATCCACTACCCAACAGGCCCCCAACACAATCATCGTGACTTGTCTTGAGTCACTCAGCTAGTGCGGTGATCTTTGCGCAGAGTCCATCCAATAGCTTCTGTGCATTGGCTGAATTTCTTCCTCCACTTCTTCATCTGGTTCAATATCTTCTAAAAAGGCCTGAAGATCCTCCTCCTCATCATCCATCTCAATGTTAACTATCTTTCCCTTGTCTTCCGTTGACAACTTACCAAACTATGGGTTCTGTGAAGACATATGGACTGGTTCTACTACCTGTCAGTCCTTTTTGGGCCTTGGCATCTGGGGAAATTTAGGGATTTCCAATGCATCCCCTACCAGAAGCATAGACCTCTGCGTGGCTCCCTCGGTTGTTGACATCATTTTGATGAGTGAATCCTATGTCTCCTTCAGCAATGCTTCAAACCATGTACTTTCTCTCACAGCCTCGAAATTCGTCAGGTTCATACCCAATTGATAGTGCAACAATTGAATTCTCAAAATGCCAAGGGTTGTTCAGTGGAGAGCCACCTGTGATTTATAGGCCTGTTAGAATTCAAATTGGACTACTCCCCCCTCCTTCAGCTCATTAATGCGAGATTGGTGGCAGATCATTCCAAATCTAGTTCTAACTCTGTGTCTAGAGTGCTCATCGCCCACTCCTCGATGTCTTAAATTAGACATCATGTCATGAACAGTGACACCAAAGGTCACTTCCTAGCCTACCCACGTGGCAGAGCAGCCCCTGGTGCACAGATGCGACCTGGGCATCATACTGATCTTGCGCGCAGCTTCCATGTCATGTAGCTCCCATACAGACTCTTTTATAGTCCCGTGCTCTCTTTCAACTACTTGGGACGCTGAGACTGTGCTTCCTACAAATAGTCAGGTGGTCGCACCACTGGTGTGAGGCTTCAAGTCACCTTCCAACCTAGTCCACGGGTCTTCCTTAGCTACCTTTGTGCCAGTCAGCGCCTCGCATTCTTTGTTATGTGGTGTGCTTCCCTGGTTACTTTCTTTGATAAGGTGCGGTCGCAGCCATGGTAATAGAGCCAAAAATAGTCGACGAAAATATTCCAATGTGGTGGTATTGCTACCCATATCTTGTCCTGTAATTATATTGACACGACATGTCTGCGATATTTCAATTTCCAGTTTTCTGATTTCCGCATCCATTAACATGCTTTTCTGCTTCAGTCGTACCCTCTCTTATTTGAGTTCACGAAGTTTCAAGTTCCCTCGCTGAATGGCTTATTGTAACTACATAATTCCTTTACCCGAGTCCTTGCATACTGTCCCAATTGCAGGAGTTGTTGTATGGGGATTCTTCTCTGCTTTGATGGTTTTGTCTCTTCTTGTCAGTGTTGGGGTCATTTCCGCGCTTAGGTTTTTTCTCATAGCCTCATGGGCCCATTGAACCGTTGGTATGCGTAGGTCCCAATCAGTCCGTCTCACGTGGTGAACTCTGTTCATGATTTTGCATAGCTTTTGAGTGCTCTGACGTGGAATATTTGTAAGGTGCGTCACTTTTCCTGCTGTTGCGTCCGGTTCCGATTTTCGATCCTTAGTCTGGGGTATGCTTGCACAACACACATTTGCACCCATTGACACAGGTGGGTGCACAAGCTACTTCGTCCTAGTTATCTGGCTGTTGTTTGACGTTGGGGGCTTCCAGACCGTAAGTGCATCCATCTTCTACATTCGTGCTAGTTTACAATGTTCTTTTGATGTGTACTACCCCTTCGTGCAGTTGTTGCGCATAGTGCCCCTTCCAATGCAGCATACCATTTCTGTTCTGGTACTACCTTTTCAACTTCCTTCAGGGAGTCATCCACCATTGTCATTTCATCATGGGTTGGCAGTTCCCTTGCCTCTGTCGTCACGCGGCGACGTGATCTAGTCATCATGTTGCAATTTAGCATTGTTAGTGCGTGAAATTAGTTCTGCCAACGCTCTACTTCCTTATCTGAATCCAGAGTGCATGAGCTATTGTGCTCCCACAAGATTCTTCCATCCGTAGTCGGGTTCATCTAATCATGGTCCTGTGTAGTTATCTGGTAAATACAATCCAGCTTATCGTCACTTTCATCATCATGCATGAGTTCAGTGTAGTGCACTCCTTTAGATGGGTCTAATAGGACTACCATGCGTAGTAAATTTTTCTCGAATATCATCTTCCACTTCTTCAGGTTGATGACTCCATTCATATCAGTTGCCTAGTCTATTCCTAACAACGTGGGATAAGGGTTGCTATCATTGAAAATATCTATTACTTCAAAGTCCATCTATGTGCTTGCGCCTTCGATATCAACTGTTACTCCTTGCAACCTCCCCATGGGAAAAATCTTTTGTTGGTTCACCATTCATAATTGAATAGGGGACCGTTGCAATGTAGACCTACCCATGTTTTCCCATGTTTGCTTTGGTAACACATTCACGTCCGATCCCATATTTAGGATGACCTGATCCATTTCATACTCACCAATCTGTGCAGTCAACCTCATCTCCCTTCCAGTGTGCAATGTATGCTTCCTCACTTTTTGGACTACATGCGGTTCTCTTAACCCTATGCACCTAGTGATCAATTCCTGTAGTCCCTTAACTGCTTTATTATCACACAACAACTTCATGAATGTCTCTAGAAGGGTAGTAAGCATAGATGGATCCAACCCTAGCTCTTTTTGATCCTTACTACTTGAAGTAGAGGCCTCCACGAAGCTCTTCTTAGCTTCCATGAATGTCTCCTTTGTGCATTCTAGGTCAAACTTAGGTTGCTTTGTAGGAGCCTTGCAAACCCATGTATCTTCCTCGGGCTACTTCCCCTTATCCTCACCTGTGGTCGCACCACTTCTAAGCATCATGTTCACGTTGGGGTCTTCTTCATGGGTTCAGATCTCATCATTTGGATATTCTGAGTTGGAAGAGGTTGGAGTACCCCTTTCTCACGCATTTGTGTGATCAACGTAGGACAATCTATGGATTCATGATTGAACTGAGCACAATATGAACAATATATTCTCGTTGGGTTAGTACAATCGTGGGCGTAGTGCCCTGGTCCTCCGCAATTGTGAACAATCAACTGTCTGTGGCCCCTTCATGGTCCCATTCCTCCTCGTCCTCAACCTCGCCCCTAAAATATAGCACGTGTTATCCTCGTAGCTGGGTCGAGGCCTCGTGTTTCTATCTGCATTCTATAGGTTGGGGTCTGCTCCATCATTAACCCGTAACTGTGACAAGTGTGCTCATCATGGCCTATCGACCTGCAACAATTACAAAACAACTACTGTGGGGTCTGCGTATACTTCTGCAACAGATGACAATTGTCTCTCATGTGTTTTCCCCCTATCTGGCAGATAGCGCACCATAATGCGGGTGTCACACTCGGCCCTGCCTTTGCTTCTGGTATGAATGACATAGGTCCCCCTCCTACCAAGAAGTTCATGAATACTGGACAATGGTCTTTGTCATGGCCTTGGCCTTTGCATTTTATGCACCACACTTCCTCGCGTGCCTCTGGATATGATTCCCTATCCTACTTCAAGCTCTACATCTCCGGGAAGAAATTCTGTATTTGCACGTGAATTTGTTGAACTCCCAACCCAGGGTCTTGTATCGGCGTATCATGCAACCTCATTGCCATTTCCAATGCTTCAGCCTGGGTTGAAAGCTTCTGTTGTAACAACACCATCCTCAGGTGCCGTGTCAGAGATGCCACAAACCATGCGCGGTGTTGCACATCTGTGAGCATCATATTAGCCTCACAGATCGTACTCTTCAGTTGCTGATCCAGATCCCAAGGGGTATTGCCTGGAAGCATCGCGATCGCTTTAAACCCGATGATGGACTGTGTTTCTGATTTCGGCCGGATAAATTCTCTGTTCTGCGCATTTTGGATCTTTGCTATTCCTGCATTTGGGTGATCATTAGAGTGCTTGATATACCATGTCAACATGCGATCCTACAAAGCGCTCACCAATATAACCTTCTTAATGTTGTCATCTGTGACCCCTTGCGCCTCCCACATTGCTCTTACCACAAACCAGAATTAGTCCGGATTCTCATTCCCTACTCCTCTGAACATGGGTAACTGCAGAATGCACTGTCTTATCAAACTAACTGCACTTCTCAGATAGACCTGAGCTCCTCCTCCTTACTCTCTTGTGAAGGTGAAATTAAGGGACTGTTTCCTAACTCCCCACTACCTTTGTAGATCTTTCCGCTCCGCGTCGTTCCACACATTAATGTATTCGCATAACCTACTTTTCACATAACAACATCTTAATCCAGGTATTCAGAGATTTAATGTACTTACCTTGCAGACCCTTGAGAAAATGTCATTCTGCTTCACTGTAGCTTACAGTCGTGTCTATCTCGAACTCAATGATGAATCTGCCTATTATCCAGTCAAGCCAATGGTCCACATCTCGCGTGATCTTATCTTTTGATGCCTCTAGTCTGCGCACTAATTCTGGAGTCCACAGTATCGGTTGGTCGAGTTTACACCTTCCCTAGTTGTCAGCTAACCTCGCAATCCACTCATATAGTTCAGAAGGAAAGGATGCGAAGAAGATCTCATGGATTTTGGTATACACGTAGTGATCCACCCACCTTTTGTCGGATACCTGCGGAGTTTTGTTTTCTCGTGTCACGAACTCGTGAATCTTCTTGTCCAAGCACTCTTTAATTTCCTTCTTCATTGGGTTCTAGTGTTCTGACATCATACATCCCTTAGGCAGATCCCAGTCCCGACAACGAAACCATTTGTTGGCTTGTTGGGGCCTGACCCAGGTTCAGAAGTGATTTAGCCAAACAAATCTCGAAACTACCAGCCCTTTCGGCAACAGTCCACAGTGCGCGGACTAAGGTCTCACCCGAGGTAGTATGGGAGGGTGCTGGAACCAGGTTTCTGCACCCTAGGGATGTCTTGATGAAGTTTAGGAAGTTCACAAACCCAACTTGCATGCTTTCATTGCTCCGTGCAGCCATTTGTCCTTCACAACTTGTGCAACTGCTTTCACGTAGCTCTGTAAAGAGCGTGAAGAGGTGTTGTCTAGATCCTTTAACTTAATTATGAGGGCCCAATATTCCCATTAATCATTCACCATTTATAACAAGCGCGCACAATCATAAAACTATAAAGAGATGCATAAATATAATAGAATCATAGACACACAATATTTCAGAATCAACTTATCTTTTATTACTTCTCTATCCAAGTACAATCCCAACTCTTCCCTACGTACTCAGCTATAGGGGTTCGCACACACAACTGTGGACTTTACTAGGCCTCTGCGTACTCAGTTGTGGAGCCTCTACCTACTATTACAACCCAAGACTTGGACTTACAGACTCAGAGCCAATTCATCATCCAAAAGAATAGATTATCTCTCCAAAACTAAGACTTACTCTTACACTTATAGCCTCGCTCTATTTATACAATCCCATGGTTCGCAGACCATGGGTAGGCCGACACACTTTATATTAAATTACATTATCTTAGGGCGGGAAAACCTAGCCTCATGTGCTCCACGCCCACATTTTGCTGGGTCTTTACATTATATTGACCAAAACCCAGGCTTTAAGCCCCAAAAACTTGCTATGGGGGGATTCGTTGCCCAACAAAAACCAATTGAGACAAATATGTATAACCAGCTGGAAATAAAGGCTCACTGCTTTTAGGGGGTGGTGGAGGTGTAACACTTCCCACATATGGATAACCTTCAGGCGGAAAGTCATATTCAGAATCATTATCAATGCCAGGAGTATGAGTAGCTGAGATTTTTGGAGGACCTTGACAAAAGGCTGGGAACTTACCTTCTTAAGTCATGGGTGGAAACTGTTGGTGAGGAGGAATCCAAGATGGTCGTGGAGATAAATCCAAAGGTATACTAGGATTATCATATGGACTATAAGGTTATTGAGGAGATATAACTAGTAGATCAAAAAGAAGATTTAGAGGGAACAAAACAAACCTCTGTGGACTCTTCGGGGTTTCTGGACCAGATTCCTGAGATGATGATGAGTCTCAAGGTGGAGGATGAGAAGCAAGGGGTTGGATACTTGGGATAATTACAAGTTCAAGACCTTGGGCATCAAGTGACTATGAAAACTCAGGATGAACTCTTTGTGATGACCCTTCATTGTTAGATGATGAACGGGAAATGTAAGGTGAACTTGGTGGTTCTGTAGAAATTTTGAATAATAAACACATATTCAATGGAGATTATCTTGATCATGTACTATTGCAGAATACATACACAATACATAAGCTCCTCTACATTGATAATCAATATAGCAGCATCAATAACAATAAAACATCAAGAGCATGCACACATTAACACAGTGTGTAACCCGGGGAAAGCTTATAGCTGAAAACCCCACACTATTTGTATATTAATGATTGAGAACATGTAACATTACAATAGTCAATACTTATCACAAGTATCCAGCACTATCTCCACCTGTTACACACAGTACAACTTAGATCTGATCTCCAAATATATTCCACTGCTTGCCTGCCTCCACTGCTCAATACCTGCTCAAGAATGGATGAGAATGGTTGAACCAAACTCGTATTTACCTCAAAAGAATCACTCACACTGGGAATCACATGAGCATAGGCTATAATCACTTGGTATTGGCCAATTCTCATTGGCATAACTCAATCTCATTGATTGTACAAATCCTCATGCACAACTATAGTCACAACTGATAGCAATCTGATCCTCTAACACCTGTCCTTGCTGAACTGAACATGCACTGACATGAAATTGAGTTAACTGATGTATTCTTTAGTTGCATTATGAGTTAATAATTAGTTTAACAACTCATCATTAGTCTATTTGCAGTTAGACTAATTACAACTAGTTAACCAAGTCAAACTGAACACAACTCCATCAACTCCACAATCAACTCCACCAAACTCAACTGACCCACAAAGAAAATGTATTTCCTTCTGATAGCTGCATGTGCCACATCTGTAGCTCAAACTGAAGTGCTCCAAGAGAATAAGATAAAGTTTATAGTCTAAATATTATTATAAGCTAATAATATTTGACTGCTCTATGACTAGACTTGACAGTGTCACCGCTATTGTCTAAAAATAGAAGTCCATCTATTTTTTCCAACTTGACCATTCATCCATAAACAACATCCTGCAACTCATAGACATGATCCATATGTCTGACAATAGACATAGTCTAAAAATAGACTTTGCGCCATAATTTGCCTGCGAGCCCACTTAGTGAAGGCAACTCTTTTCACTAAGCTCCATCATCTTGTTGCAATCTCAACACTCCCTCTCGACAAGATATGGATTATCAGCAACCCCTATCTTGCATCGGTGGTATTCGAATTTTCTCCTGGTGAGCGCCTTCATCAAGATATCAGCATCCCGATCCTCCGTTTGAATGTATGAAAGTAACATGATCCTCCGCTGTACAATCTCTAATATGATGGTACTTGATGTCGATACTGTCCATTGAGCTCCTTGCCCAATCTGTATCCATGAAGCCACATAGCTTCACCTCATCCTCCTGTGTTTACCACAATCCATATCCCGATGTGCCTCTCAAATAGCGAAATACATGCTTTCCCACCTTCCAGAAGAGCTTGGTAGGCTTAACCATAGCTTGTGAAAGCTGGTTAACTGCATAACATATATCGGGTCGTGTATTGACCAAATACATCAGCGACCCCACCAACTATCAATAAACAGTGGCATCCACTTCTTCTCCCGAAGTGGCATCCTCCTTCCTCCAACATCCAAGAAGAGGAGTATCAACAGGCTTGCAACCATGCATGTTGAACTTCTCCAGTATCTCTCGAGCATACTTACCCTGAGAAACAAACAGTCCACCATTACGTTGCCATATTTCCAATCCTAGGAAATAGTGAAGGAGGCCCAAGTCCTTCATCTCAAACTCCTTAGCAAGATCATCCTTGCATGAAAGTATCAACAGATCATCACCCGTTAGAATCAAATCATCTACATACAGTACAATGATAAGAAACTTACCCTCCACCACAATCTAGTATAGATTAGGATCTGCCTCGCTCTAGGAGAATCCAAGTCTGGTGAAATAGCTATCTATCCGTGTGTACCAAGCACGTGGTGCTTGCTTCAACCCATACAACGCTCTCTTGAGCCTGCACACATGTGACTGGATGTTGAAGACCTCAAAGCCTTTAGGCTGCTCAATGTACACCTCCTCCTCAATGACTCCATTAAGGAACGCAGTCTTCAC
Source organism: Pinus taeda (assembly GCA_000404065.3). Lineage (NCBI taxonomy): Eukaryota > Viridiplantae > Streptophyta > Pinopsida > Pinales > Pinaceae > Pinus > Pinus taeda. The sequence goes on along the minus strand of APFE030073910.1, from coordinate 14,323 downwards.
ATCCATCTGATGAATGTGCCATCCCATCTGCGCTGAGAGAGCAAGAATCGTTTTTATGGAAGAATACCTTGCAACAGGTGCAAAGGTCTCCTCATAATCGATCCCCTCTATCTGTGAAAAGCCTCGGGCAACAAATCTTGCCTTGTACTTCTCCACACTCCCATCAGCTGCCTGCTTAACTTTGTAGATCCATCTCGAACCCACCACTGGTTTCGCTTCCGGTCTAGGAACAATCTCCCATGCATTGTTTCTGACAACAGGATCATACTCTTCCACCATGCCGTCTACCCATGCAGGATCCTCCACAGATTCCTCGAAAGAGGATGGCTCAGTCACAACACACTTGCTCATAAGAGCCATGTATCCAGTGTACCGATCAGGTGACTGTCTCTGTCTACGATGGGCTGTAGGTGGTCCTACAACTTTCTCTGCATCTTGAGCCAGTCGCTCAGCTTCTATCAAGCGCTTTCACCCTCTGATGGTTGGCACTGCTATAGTGGTCTCTTCCACTCCATGAACCTCGTCCTGTGGCTGATCCACGTCCTGAAGCTCATCCTTAGGAACTAATAGCTCCTCATCTGCATGCAAGTGTAGCTCCCTCTCAAGCGAACGCTTCATGACTTTCTCCTCCTGAAATTTTATATCCCGTCGCACAACAATTTTACCACTGTCTGGCAAATACACACGATAGTTGAGGGGCATATCAGTGTACCCCACAAATATCCAACCTCTATGGTCGGCTCCAACTTCTTCCTTGCATCCTTTGTCACATGCATGTAAACGTTAGCACCAAAAATCCTCAAATGAGAAAGATCAGGCTTCTTACCAGAATAAACCTCCTCGGGTGTACTCATGCCAAGTATCTTATGAGGACAACGGTTCTGCACATAAACTGCTGTATTGCATGCTTCCACCCACAAGTGAAGGGGTAGGCCCTAATCATGCAACATCGCCCGTGTAGCACCCACGATCGTTCTGTTCTTCCGCTCAGCTACCCCATTCTGCTGTGGGTTATGGGGAGCTATGAGCTCTCTTCGAATCCATTTTTCCTTGCAGAAATCCTTGAACTCATCCAAGATGTATTCACCACCATTATTGCTCCTAAGAGCCTTCACCTTCTTCCTGGACTCCTTCTTGACCAGTGCTTTGAATTCATAGAACTTTGAATATGTCTCGCTCTTCTTCTACATGAAGAAGATCCAACACTTACGAGAGAAATCATAAACAAAAATCACATAATACCTGTGTTTTGCTGTCGAAGCAACTGAGAAAGGTCCACACACGTCTGTGTGAATTCTCTC
>APFE030073910.1:0-10759 GCA_000404065.3 Pinus taeda | reverse complement strand
CCTCCACTGCTCAATACCTGCTCAAGAATGGATGAGAACGGTTGAACCAAACTCGTATTTACCTCAAAAGAATCACTCACACTGGGAATCACGTGAGCAGAGGCTATATCACTTGGTATTGGCCAATTCTCATTGGCATAACTCAATCCCATTGATTGTGCAAATCCTCATGCACAACTATAGTCACAACTGATAGCAATCTGATCCTCTAACACTTGTCCCTGCTAAACTAAACATGAACTGAGATGCAACTAAGTTAACTGATGTATTATTTAGTTGAATTATGAGTTAATAATTATTTTAACAACTCATCATTAGTCTATTTGCAGTTATACTAATTACAACTAGTTTAACCAAGTCAAACTGAACACAACTGCATCAACTCCACAATCAACTCCACCAAACTCAATTGATTGAGTTCTAACTGAAGTCATGCATGAAACAAATCAATTGACCCACAAAGAAAACATATTTCCTTCTGACAGCTGCATGTGTCACATATGTAGCTCAAACTGAAGTGCTCCAAGAGAATAAGATAAAGTTTATAGTCTAAATATCATTATAAGCTAATAATATTTGACTGCTCTATAATTAGACTTGACAGTGTCACCGCTGTTGTCTAAAAATATAAGTCCATATATTTTTGCCAACTTGACCAATCATCCATAAACAACATCCTGCAACTCATAGACATGATCCATATGTCTAAAAATAGACATAGTCTAAAAATAGACTTTGCGCCATAATTTCCCTGCGGGCCCACTTAGTGAAGGCGACTCTTTTCACTAAGCTCCATCATCTTGTTGCAATCTCAACATATGTGATGAATATATTAGTGTTAAGGAAATGGTGAAGATATCGGTGTCAAAATAGTGATGAAGATATCAATGTCAATTAACACATCAATGAAAAAGGTCTCCTCTGAATTCATGGAAATGGATTCTTATGAAAGGACCCCTCATATATAAATATTGAAGACTTTAAAGAGATGTATATAATAAAATTATAATAATATGCTCTGAAGATGTGATAAAGAAGGTCACATGACTTAGATATGATATACACAAAATTGAAGGTATTGAAGAATGAAGGGATATATTCATAAGATCTCAACTGCGATATCTAGGAGAGATGATAAGAAGACAATGATCATTGTTCTAAATGCACTAACTGATGAACAAGATAAAAAATGTCTACGGAGATAAATTTATCTCATTTGAAAATTTGTGGTTTATATTCAAGATAGAAGAAGACAAGTTTAGGGAAAATGTGTTGAAGGTTAAAGGACTCAAACATTTGCAGGAAGGAAAGGGAATTTTGGAAAATTTGTTCCTTGGAAGAGAAAGAAGAGCATAACTGAGATTCAATGTTATGGATGTAAAAATTATGGACATTACAGGAAATATTGTCTTAAAGGGACAATATCAAAAGAAGAAGATAAGAATCCCATATCACCAAAGAAGTGGAGGAAGTCGAAGAGAATAATTCCAAGAAAAGAGGAAGTAAGATATCTCTACTATGTTGAGATAGTCTCCCTTAGTCTTGACATAGCTTCTAAATATTATGTTATAGGATATGGCTGTAATAAATAATAAGATGCATCGTGGCATCATGGAAGCATTAAAAATCAAGATCTTGTGAAATCACCGTAGGGAACCATGAACGACAAATGGAACAAAATTCATGACAAACAACTATGAAGGATATAGCTCTTGGGAACCTCATTGCAACATTAATAAAAGGAAGAAGTCATCCAGGATAAGGATAATCATGCATCAAGACAAAAATGAAACATCTGCTAGATAGGGATATACAATATCCTCAAAATTCTCTGATGGAATCCTCATCGGAGGGTTCACCGATCTAGAGAAGAAGTAAGTGTTTCATCAGGGACTCCAACTTCTGGAATTCATGGGATGATGGTATGATGACATAAGAGATGAAGAAGTTCAATGGGTTGAAGATATTTTCAATCAATGAAGTTGTTGAAAGAATCCTAGATGACCTAAAGGTAAATGAGATATGTATACTTGTATTTAATATTGTAATGTCATGTCATATGGTTGTAGGTAACATGGATCACTACTTCTATCTTGAGAAGCATGATCAAGGGAAAATGATCTCCTCCTCTGAAAGGTTGTAGGAAGCTATAAGTCATACTAGATTAAATCAACATAATATTTCCTCATATGGAGTATGAGGTCACTGACTACAATTAAGGAACTCTGATTGGAAGCTCCTGGGAATGGAATGTGTGTAGAAAGGAAGGAAGAAATCATGAGATATGAAACCATAATAAAGGCAATAAACATCTAAAAGACCAAGAAGATTTGACTAGGAAATCTTCTAGAAAGATATGAAGACTTTGATATGAGTTAGAAAAATATGGAGACCCTTTACAATGAATATCTTTAGGAGATGTGTCAATCTACATGTAGGATATTGATACCTACAGAAATATGTCATGATGAAAGACCATCAAAAAGGTAATTTTGATTTAAGTGTTCATTTCTTAGTTTTGAACTAATATTTGGATTAGCTTATGTAGGATTTCCAAAGGAAAAATCTATGGATGACTTCCAATAGGGCCATATTGAAGGATGTAAGATCCTTCTGGAAAATATGGCATAGAGAAAGCAGCATGACATGAATCAAAGCGAGATGGAAAAATTGATGGATCACTTTTTGATGAAATGATGACATGACTAACTCATGGATGAATGTGATGGATGGTTTGTGCCCTATGAAGAAGTCCCAAAAGATGAAGACTCCATGACGAAGAATAATATTCATGACATCGAAGGAAGGACATCTTCAAGCAATTGGTTGTTCCATGATATCCACATGAGTAGTTGTTGTAGGTCCCTAGTTAAGAGGGTGCATGAAAATCAGTTTCTTACTTGGAAGAAACTTGAAAATTCCTATGCCAAGAGGGAGCTTAGGTACGTTCCTTTTGTAGAAATGAGTATATTCCTTTATTGGAATATGTCCTCCCTATTTGAGAGGGAGAGATAGACACATCATTCTAGTCTTCACCTTGGAAGACAAAATGGAGGATTGGGTAATTATTTGGCATCCGATACTCTTTGAGGATGAGATAGGGAATCCAATAGAAGAGTAGTCATGGAGGATCAACATTCTTTGAGGGTTGGGGAGTCCAATATAATAATAGTCCTCATGGAATACACCCTAAGTACCCGAGTAGGGAATGTTCAAAGAGAGAAAATAATGAGAGTGTCTATAAATAATTGGTATTGCTAGCATTGAGCTTAGATCTTGTGGAGGGATGGAGTTGTTAGTCAAGGCCTTGCTCTATGACGATGATGGTTGATATGATGCTATAAAAATGAGTTACCAATCTGAATTCTTCTTATGAAAATTTCTTCAGATTGAGAATGTCCAAGTACCATTATGAATACCTCGCTAGTTAAGAGGGAGTGCTGAAAAGTGTGACTAGGTTAGGTATTCATAATGACATGTAATTATGAATTTTGTAAATGATGTAATGAAGAAAATAAAATTATTTTTGTAAGCCTTTCTTCATGGGTTTCATGAGCAAGTGATTTTATTTTAGATGGCTCCCATTGAGAGCCTTAGAATTGGTCATTAAAAGTCAAAGCGTCTATGTCATGTATGAAGAACCCTTCTCGGGGATATAAAAAAGTATTTGAGTCTATAATGTGTCAAAATATTCCTCCAATGACACACACATAGTCTTGTTCCTATGTCGGCCTCAAGATGCATAAAGGTACTCATGTCAACTCACATAATGGAGACACACCGGTTCACAAACTCATGCCGACTTATATATTCAGACAAAACACTATATATATAAGGACAAACTCTTTGCATAAGCATATAGTTTAGATTTTCAGATCTCTTTGAAGTTTCAGATGGGTATTAGAGAGAGCAATTCGGATCTCTAGATCAGACTTCACATATCTCTAAGATTTTCGGTGGAGAGTGTAGAAAAGAGTTCAGATCATATTCAGATAGGGTATAGTGAATAGGTTGGGTGTAATCACAGTAAACAGGAATACTGATCCCTCTGTATTTTAGATGGATGAGCATAATATCAAGTTTAGATCTCCTTGATTAATAGTTCTAAAGGAATGCAGAATACTACCTCACTAGAAGGACTCGACCTACCTTGCAGTGAAGTGTACCTTTGTCTCGGTGTCACATCAAAGTGCAGTAAGGTCTCATTAACAATGCAAAAACTCATTGTAAATATAGTTTGTTGATGACACTAAAGGTACCATATTTATGATGAATATATCAGTATTAAAGAAATGGTGAAGATATCAGTGTCAAAATAGTGATGAAGATATCAGTGTCAAGGTAGTGATGAAAATCTTGCAGTAATGAAGATCTCAGTAATGATAAAAAGATTGAGGACTTGTGTTTAGGTCTTGGAGTGGCTAATAGGTAAAGGGTATTTTTCTTGGTATTCGTCAATTGGAATCTATTGTAAAGGCTGCAACCACCCTCCAAAATTTTTCCTTAACCTCATTTTGGAGCCTCCCTTCCAACCTTCACATTAGCTTGCCTTGCTTCATCTAGTTCACAAGCTTCAGTGATTTTCTTGCACATAGGAAGCATGTTGATCACAGCTTGATGCGTCCCATCATAGGCTATTCACCCAGAATTGGTCCAGCTACAGGCTGAGCAGTTTCCCTCTAGAAATTGCGCAATCCTATCTGGCAGCCTGCTGGGCTCCAAGATTGCATAATTTTGCTAGTCAATACTCGCATCATGAATTGCACATTTTTACCCAGCAGGGCTTCTCAGCCCAGAATTTTCACAAATCTGGGCAGCAGTCACGTGCTCTGCCCAGAATTTGTGCAAATCTCATGGGCTGCTAGCCCAACTCTTAGCCAGAAATGCGCATTTTCTCCCAGCAGTTGAGCAGTCTCTTGCATTTGCAGCTGAGTTGACTGGCTCCCTCCGAGACCAAGAAAAAATGACTTGCATGCATGGGTTGATTCAACCAAGGCAACATGCAAAGGCATCCCTTGTTTAAAGGATATTTTTCTAGCAGTTGGAGGTTACATGCAAGGATCATTTTAGAAACCTCCCACCAAGTGTCACTTTCCCTAGATTTGTGGCGTGCACATCACAACCTCATTGTTATCAAAACTTGTCAAATAGATTTTGCATAGCACATTCCTCACATCAACCTTGAAACTCTGACATCCCACAACACATCTAGGAGCTGTCAACACATTCAACTCAATTGTTTTGGGGTAAGCTCGCTTCCCACGCCTTGTTTTTCATTTGTGTTGCTTTTTGTCTTTTTTCTTGTGCGAGTACTGTTTGCTTGATTTCAATTAGCACTTGTTGTCATTTACATGTATATTAGCTTGCCTTAGCACTGTTTCAGTTTTTCGTTGCTATCTCACTACTGTCACATGCATGAAACTGTTTTTCATGAATGGTCGTTGATTCGATGACTCACCTCACCCACATGCATGTTGTTCCATTTTTTGAATCGGTCATTCACCATTTCCATGCATGATCATTCACTTATGGTTACACTTATTATCAACATGCATTCACACTAACATTCACTTTCTATTGCCTGTTGGCGAGTTTGGGCATCCTTAGCTCGGGCTTTGCCTCACCAAAAGCCTCACCAAGCTAGCATTGCGCAATCCTGAGAGGGAAGGATCTATCTTCCTCTTAGGAAATGTGCATTTCTATCCAATGACTATCCTCCAGGATTGTTTTGCACATTTCTGAGGAATAATGACTACTAACCTAGAAAATTGCGCAATACAGTCACTCAGTCTGCAACCATTGCCAGCTGAGATTTTGCATTGCACAATTCCAGTAGTTAGCAGCCAGACTGGACTGTGCATTGCATAGTTCTAGCAGTCATCCAGTCTCCCAGTAGCCTATATTGTGCCTCTCGTAGTCTTGGCAGTCATTCTTCCGACCTCACGGCCGAAATTGTGCAACCATTGTGATCAGGCACACATGTATGTTGAAATTTAGTCCTCAAGTTCATTTTAGTTTTGGCTGATAGATTGCTTGCCATGAGTGTTTCCATGTCTCCAAGTATTGTAGGTGTTCATCCGCCTCTCAACAGTGCAGGTACAATGGTTTCCAAGAGGGCAGAGTCGAAGAAACTATTCAGAGCACACCTGGAGATATAGTTAATCAAAATGTCTATGATCTTTCCTACTCATGAAGATATAAAGTTGTTCATAGACAAGAAAATCAAGATACCACAGTGGGAAACATCATGAACACTAGTTGAAGGCAACATACTAAACGCAACAAATGCAGGAAACACAATGAATGCAGTGAATACAACGAATGCAACAAATGCAGTGAATGAAAGATGAAGGTTGTTGACAATATAGAGGTGGAACAAAGTTGCAAGATCAAGCAGATCCACTGATGATGAAAGAAAATTTCGAGACTTAGGCTATGATGTGATGGCACGACATGAAGATGGCGCGAAGATAGAGAATGGAACAAAGAAGAAGTTGCATGTACTAAAGCAGCAACTCAAGGAAGAACATGAAGCTTCATAGACATATGAATGAATTGCAACAGGAATAGGACCAAAAATGGGCGCAACATACACTCATGGATGAAACTGCTCCCGTACAAGTCAAAGATCCATCCCAATAGTTGGCACAGAGTAGACATGGTGAGAAATGTTGTTAATCACATGCAAGGGATTCAATAACATGCATGTCATTGTGTGCACGCACGTGATCCAACCCATTCAACACACTCACCAAGGTGAAGAAGAGAAGCAAGTCCAACTAGAGTTGAGCATGTACTTCAGCAAGTTGATGCGCATGACCACCAACACACACTTGAGGATCAACACAGACACTATGCATCAGTGTGTTTCCGGTTTAGCCGCGCCCAAGAAGACCATGTGCATGTTAGCAGACGAGTTGGATGAAGGAGCCATACTAATGCACCGGAGGCAACGAAGGCAAGAGTTCACTTCAGCAAGATGTCACCATGGGGTGCATGCACACCATCACAGATGACCAAGCTTAGCATCAACTTACCACCTTCACGACCACAAGCATGTCAAAGGGTTGGTCTCATCACAATGGACTGAGTGTCAGTGATGTCTTGCATGGATTTCTCAAGCCATGTTGTCTCACATGAATACATGTGCATTGTAATGTAACGTCATGACAAGTGTAAGCAGTTGGATGTATGAGTCATAGAGTAGATGAAGAGTCATGAGAGTAGATGAACTGTCATAAAGGGGAATGTTAAGGGTCACCCCACCCTTTGCTATAAATAGTCCCTCATAACTTATTATAAGGGCTTTTGGTCAGGCAAGATTCTAATAAGACTATCTTGGAGAAAGCTTGGACAATAATATAACGCGCCTTGGCTTCTCCACTACACGGAGCTAGTTCATCTCTTTGGAGGAGTAGGTGGATGTGGCTATAATGTTACACTGTTGGGGCTAGCAGGTTTACATGGATGTATTGTATGATTGGGACTTACACTTTTTATATAATAAAAGCCAACACATTTTCATGCATATGTTGTTATTGTAGTTGGATTGCTCCGGTTGCTTAGAAATATGTGTTGTTTAACTTATGTAGTTGTGTATGAACTGCCTTGTATGCGATTATATGAATCTTGCTGTAGATGTGCTATTAGTTTAACCATTTCTTTGGATTGTCGACTACATTCTAGATTGTGATGCATCTTCACTCGTGTGTTCCCTTCTCAGCTGAGTACTACTACAAGTTGCCAAGGGGTGCACTCATCTCACTACCCATGTGTTAGAACCTCTCATTCACCTTCCTTGACTCATTGCAGTGGTCACACCCTTACTACTGACATCACGGTCAAGGCATTACCTTATGACCCAATGCTAGGACTCCTACACCAAACGATATAAGGTCTAATTGGGACTTCTTACCAGGGAGATCCCCTTGACATGTTGGTGGGTCCAGCACCATCAACATTTTAGCGCTAGAAGGAGGGCCAAATGACATGATGATTCCTCACATTTGTTTTGAATCTCTACACATCTATCATGACTAACTACCGAGTTGCTCTTTCGGAATGTATGTCTTATGGAAATAGTTTCATCATCCTGAAAAATCTCTTGGATAACTTGTCTCATAAAACATTTGATGGTGGAGGGTACGTAGCCTTGTTAAGGCATGTGGTTGGCATTGTAGGCTCATACGAAATACATGGATTCTTTGAATAATACATGAGCTATGCACTACTCATCTACACGCTTCGAGGGCACCCAATGCACTGGTGTGCCACGCTGCTCATTCTATTTCTGATCGCAAAGATATATCGTGCTTTCAATCACTTCAACTATCAAGCACTCAACAAAGAAATTATGAAATTACGAAAAGCACCCAATGAATCTGTTGAACTGTTACACGCGCTTCTGTAATCTTGCATATCGATTCGCGGAAGATGATATTGATTGGGAATTTCTTGATGGAAGATTTGAGTATCTTCTTCACGTATCCAAACCCCACTCAACACACTTTGGTGATGGAACTGTGCAATCACAGGCAGGAAAAGTTGTTGTCACAAGTGACTATCCACGTTCACCTCATCAAACAAATCCACCATCGCCGAGTGATGTGGGAGATCATAAACATACCTCGATTGAACTATCACATCCTCCCACCCCACATGCTCTTGATATTTGTGCATATTTGGCTTGAAAGCTTGCTGGTTGTCACATGGACTCATTCCCTCAACCTTCGTCCTCACATTTTGTTGATCCTCTAGATTGTATTGCCTTGTGTTCTTCCATTCCAGACTCCTCATCTTCTACGAACGAGGATCAAGCTGTCGACGGAGTTGGTGTTATGCAACCAACCTGCGCCATCATTCATGATGAGTGTGTGTGGGAATCTAAAGAAGAGCCCATGGTGAAGGGTGACACCCTTCAGGCCGCACCTCATCCGCTTCATCCTGACATCCCTTGTGATTCTGCCACTGTTGATTTTCCTTGTGAAAACTCATTTTTGTATGCTTCTGTTGTGGCCACCAACAACCCCCCTCTTTGTTTGATATTAGCAATAACACCAAGCAAATGGGGACCCTTAATAAAAAATCCAAACAAACATTTTATGAAAATTTTTGTATTCAACTCCTTAAAACTTTACCGCATCGCGAGAAAAGAATGAAACGTTTTCTTATGAGCATAATAAACTGCAAAGAAGCAACGCGAAATTCATTGCATCGCATTCACTATGAAACGCTCTTAAAATGAAAAAACTTAAGAAATCTCCGACGGCCGATATGCGACGTTGCATATCGCAACATCACATAAGTAGCACACAATAATTGAATGACTAAATGCGATGCTGCAATCTGCGATGCAAGTCGCATAAATCACCCATCGCGAATTTTCCTCGACACAGTATTCAAGGGAAGCTGTCCATTAACCAAAATTGGGCGCGCGCCTTAAAAGAAATTAATGATTGTACGCCAAAGTATTCAGGAAGGACAGTCTTGTGTTTTTAGAAGAGTCTGTTCACTATGGGTGTCATGATTATGCATTCATAAGAGCTTAAAGCTTTCATGTCAATCTTTATTATCATTACTCTTTTCCTTTGCGTAAACTGTAAGACAGGAAATAACATGAAGCAATGTGCAGGAAATATCTAAGGAAAAGGGGAAAGCGTCAATGCTCGGAGAACAGAGAAGAGATCCCTTCAGAAACGGATGCCGCATGCGACAAGACCACAGATTCCAGAGTATCACTCAACAGATGCTGATGTCAATAGGCCATCTAAAGCTCAGAGTCAAAGGTGCACAAAAGCAACATGTTTACAAAAAACCCTGAAGCTTACACACCAGAAAAGCCCAGAACAAAGAACGAAGGCAGTTTTCGATGCAAAAAATTATTCAGAGAGTAAAGTCCCTAATTTTTTCAATCATTCGCAAGGCCGGAAACCGAAATAGCTAAAGCAGAATCAGTTTGAGAGAAATATGAGTCATTACCAAGTATACACGCAGTGAATACACCCAGCTAGAGGAAGATTCTCGAAAATATCTTCTAGTTTACCAGAAAGTGGTTCCAGCGCTTGTTATTTCTTATTTCATAGCTCAAACGAAAGCGGAAGGCGACCAGCTGACTCTTCCCAGGCGAATGTTGCATGTTTGCAGCACTAAGAAGCAAATATAGAAATGGTTCACAATTAGATTCAATTTTTAGAAATAGTTTTGCTTTATCAGAAGGGCGGTCATTTAAAAACCGTATCCTAAATTTATGTAATTAAGTTAATTAGCTAGCAATATTTAAACCCTTCTCAGGCATTTAGAGAAGGGTCCAGAAATTTGTCAAAAACTTGTTCTCGGAACATGCACTTCTGCACCCTTAGAGGAGGTTTTGATGAATGGATGGATTGAGATTTATTAATGTTTGCATTTGATATCTGCTACTGATGTTGCACTTTTGTACTCTTAGTAGATGTTAGAACAAGTAGAGATAAATCGTTTTTGCTTGAAGTTTATGAGTAGGATTAGTCATAAATGGTACTTTTATCTCTTTGCCATTTCTGCTTATATTCTTAAAGTGATTTACAGTTTTCAATTGTTTATATGTTATTGCATGAATGTATGAGTTACCATTTGGCACTTCTGTACGGTGGAGTCATATATTTATGTCTGATATATGAATAACTTATTATGCGATATGTTGTTCACAACTGTTTTGCCTAACTTCTTATGCAAAGTGGTTTATCTTAATTGATTTCTATTCTTATGATAGTTGAATGATCTT
>APFE030073905.1:0-15591 GCA_000404065.3 Pinus taeda | reverse complement strand
CATACAGTGATATGATATGATCTTAAAATCTATAATTATAGAGTGCATGATCCCTCAGCCATGAAAGCTTTGAAGAGTAACATTCATATATGTCTGCATAGGTATTTACAATTTTAAATATCTCTTTATTTCGTTCTAGACCCTGACTGCTAACTCACTATGAACTGGAAATCCTAAGCATCATTTAACAGTTATCTTCCTGCACCTCCATTTGGACAGAAGAATTTATATAATCAGGTTGTTAGTTTTCCAGTTTGATTTTGGTTACAACAACTTCCAATTATACACCTATCTTTTCCATGATGATTGAGTTGCCCGTTACTTAAAGCCTTTGTTATTGAGTCCACTAAATGAGCCAAGTTCATGTTAGCTTTGGCTGAGTTGATATAAAATCATGTAGTGGAATTGATATCGACTAAGGTCTACCTGTAGATATTTTGGTTACAACAACCTCCAATTCTACACCTATCATTGCCATGATGATTGAGTTGCATGTTACTTAAAGCCTTTGTTGATTGACTCCACCGAATGAGCCAAGTTCATGTTAGCTTTGGTTGAGTTGATGTAAAATCGTGTATTGGAGTTGATATCAACTAAGGTCTAGCTGTAGAATTACCAAACTGAGTTGAAATTGGCTTAGGTAGACATACAAGGTTAAACATACATTGTTGTTATTACTTCTAGAACAAAAAGCTACTCAAGAAACACAATAGAAATATATTATATGAACAAAAGAGAAATGCAGAAAAGTCCGTTCTCAAATTTACTATTCACAACATTACATTCACCATCTCAAAACAGTAAAGCAAGAATGTAAATTTCATATAGAAAAGTCTATAATAGAACAATACAAACTTACAATGGTTCCAGATAATTCTTAGTGCATGTCACTAGAATTCAAGCTTCTCTTGCAATATTGGCCTTGAGGACTTCTTTTCATTAAAATTCATAATTTAAGAGTTGACAAAATTAAAAAAGAATTCCTGTTTCTCAACTAGTCGATTCCCTTTTATATTTATTTTCATCGCTGCTTTGTGAACTCTTGGACTTCCTTCTTGGCAGTTATGAGATTTTGATTTAAATATGATATTTTACACCAAGGATTTGTCTTTAGTAGGAGCCATAGGCTACCATGTGCCTTATCATCCAGATAGGCTGACCATAAAACATGCTGAGAGGAGATTCTTCTCTTGCAATATTGGCCTTGAGGGCTTCTTTTCATTAAAATTAATAATTTAGGAGTTGACAAAATTCAAACAGAATTCTTGTTTCTCAACTAGTTGATTCCCTTTTATATCTATTCTCATTGGCATCGATTTGAATTGCATGAAGGTTGCTAGCTTTCCCAACTGTACAAACTACTCTGCTTGGTGAGTCAAACATGTTTATTTTTCCCCACGTTTCGTTGTGGACAGCTAATCCGTTGCAACTGCCCTTGATAGTTACTCTGGCGGGTGAGTCAAGTGTGTCTGTTGCAACTGCTCTGGATAGATACTCTCGCTGGTGGAACTTATGCGCTCGGGCTCGTTGCATGTACTCAGAATGCTTGAGATGGGAAATTTTTCATAAAGAAAACAAGGTATTCGAGACTACCTTGTTTGTATTTGTAGGCTGTCTCGATGTTGGAGAAAATCTAAAATTGAAATTCGACTTGTATTCTTACGATTTTTATCTGATAAAAATATAATTTTATCACTAATATAAATAGTGTTTTATTTGTCTCACCTTGCAAAGTCAACTTTAATTTAGGGTATTTCAAATGGCTTCACCAACAGGGTATCTCATAATAAACCGAAATAGAATATTCTTTGGCATCAACCCAGCAGCGTATTCTGTAAATTCTTTGCTTTTTTGCTTTATGATGGTTGTTTTCGAGTATTTTGTCTTATTTATGAGACTACAAATAGAGTATGAGCATGTAGGTGTTTTCCTTAAATATTCATATACAAATTTCTTATTAAACCGCTAAATCCTTCAGCCTGAGGCTTAATAGAATCAAAATGAAGAAAGAAACTAAAGATTCATGATAGTGGCACTTAAGAGCCCAAAACGGCTTGCTTGGGTCGTGGCACAAAGACAGAGAAGCCTTTGTTGATGACAGGAAAGGACCAACCAAATCCTTCAAACATGTGAAAAGGGATAGAATTTGCATCCTTCCTTTGGCATTGCCCCTGGAACAACCTGGTTGAGAACATTACAAAGAATGAGACCATTATGTAGTCCCACGCGAAATTCTTCCTCTGTTGGCTCATTTGGCAGTAAATCGGTAGCTCTATCAACCATTTCTCGCAGCCATGCTGTAGCTTGGTACCTTCTAGAAGCTGCATTATACAAATGTGCATATATCATAACAAAGGATCTAAATGCCTTCAAGCTTTAGACCTGTAAATGAAGAGCTACACTAGTATAAAGCTTAAAACATTTAATTTTGGTGCTTCCGAATTTTGAATTGTCAGTCAAGAAATCAATATCCATTATCTCTAGAAAGATGTATGCCCAAATCAAACAGCTTGAATACTCCAGAGCTTTAAATATAACTACACGAATAATTTTTAATGCAAGCTTCACAGAAACGATGCCGCAAGGAATGTATATGCTATAAGCAGTATAGACAAAGCTCTGAATATGTATAGATGAATCAAACGGCTCGAATGCGCGAAAACTTTAAACATACCTATTTACAGAAGAAATTATTTGTCTTGAACATACACACATGACTTACAACATATCAATCCTTAAAGCTCTTGGCAAGAATATGTTTATAAACCAAACTGTTGGAATGCTCAAGCTCTTAAATTTGCTTTCATGGAGTAGCATAAATTGTAGAACTTGAAACTTGAAAGCTCTAACAAACAGGTATTTATAAATCAAATTGTTGTAATACTTAAGAACTTGGGTTTTCTTTCACGTATTCGCATAAATTGCAGAAATTTAATCTTTATGGCTCTAACACAAATATCCGAATTAAGGGGATCAAAAGAATTGGTGATGGCCTGAAATGCTAACATTGCAGAACTATGCTCGCCTGTAAGTGTTAACCAAGAATAGTAGATACATTTCCACACCTGAAAAAGATTTGTATTCTACATGTTAATCATGTAGATCTAATGAGTTTGATCAAGGACAGGGTTTCCCAAATAGGTTCCTTGAAATATGATACAACTTTGAGAGGACTAGGCACTATGCATATATTATAGACGACAACTTTTGATGCTTGTTTCTATGGTGTTCATGTAGCAAATCTGTATTTGATAAAGTTGGTTCAAGCGCTTGTAAAGCTACATCTCCCAGAAAATCACTTGCACTTTCTCTTTGCATTTCTCTTTTTTGATAGCTTGCTACATGATTAGTTTTCTCAACTTCCAACCAATCATTGTTTATGGTTACAATTTTTGGTCACTCATCATGAATGATTTTACCATTTTGGACATTATAATGAGAGGGAAGATGTGCCTGTTTATCTGTAGTTTCATCTCTGAAATTCCCAAGTGTTTTGTTTAATAATGGTAGTGAGAGTTTCATTTGAGGTTCCAAGTACCAAGATCATTTTTCAGTTCAATTTTTGTAGCATCACATGTTCTTTTATAACTTTGTGAGGACCATGTCTAGTGTTATGTTTATAATTTTGTGCGTTCATTATTACTTTTCTCTTTGTTCTTTGGCCTCCGAAGAATTTTGTGCTTTTTATTTATATTGATATATTTAATACACAAAAAAGGATTCATGTCGAAAGAAGTTCTGGTGGAAATCATGCAAAATATATTCGAGTAAACGTAAACTAATTTTTATGGACATCAGTCCATTCACTCAAGTTACACGTGGCACATTTGACTTATTGTGAGGATTCTTTGTTCTTCAGCTGGCAACCCATAAGAATGCACTCGGAGTTGCTGTGGGTGCAACACTAGGTCACACGATATGCACTTCAGTGGCATTCATTGGGGGAAGTATGCTGGCATCGAAAATCTCACAAAAGACCGTTGCTACTGTGGAGGATTGCTGTTTCTTTGCTTTTCATTGAGTTCTTACTTTTACCCTCCCATGTAACTTCATTGTTATAAAGTAATATTACATTTTTCCTTGGCCCAAAGAATGATTGCTTCATTGTATACAATTTATTTAGTTTTTTGAAAAAGCATGTTTTTATTATAAATAAATATTAAAATATATTAATTTTTAATGGTTTTTTAAATTTTAAAATTGTAACCGTCTCGATAGTTATACTAAAAAAACTTATAAAATAATAAGAAAAAGACCTACAAATATTTAATAAAAGTATATTGATATTAAATATTAAAAATAGATTCATAAATTATTAATCAAATTAAGTTATTAAATTTAAAAAATTATAAATAAATTAAAACTTTTTATTAGTCATTTATTGTTTTTTCAAATAATATTTTATAAAAATGTTATTCACTGAACAAAGGGTCTACAAAACTAGCAATTGTCCCAAAAGGTACAAAGATAGGCTGATAGGATTATTAAATTGGAATTGTTGAATTTTTCTAGAAGAGATGTTAGTTCAAGCCTAAAAGATGAGCAATTTGGGATCGCTAAAGGCTTTCTAATTGTTTTTTATTATAGTAAAATTTGATAATTCATTGGTTTTACTTTCAAAAGCTTGAAGGAATTTGAAGAGCATGTATAGAATTGCTTTGTGGGATTTGATCGCAAAATCATTGATTTGTAAATACATACTCAATGAAATGTTAATTGTTGAAACCCTACGCAAATGTTTGATATAAGCAAATACCCTAGAAATTTCTCCAGAAAATTATTTGGTCTTCACTGTAAGCATGCATAAGCTTTGACATAATCTATAGATTCTCTACCATGCATTAGAATGATATCACATACCTTCAAAAACATCAATGTTGATTAAAATTCTCGTCCTTGAATTTAAGGTAACTCACTGCATGTCCCTAGCTTTCCCACCATGGTAAATACCCAGTAGAATTGAGGATTCATGGTGATTATTCACATATTTATCCAAGAAAACTTTTTCTGGCCAATTAAAAATAGTTGGTAAGTATATCTCTCTTTTGAACTCTTTCACTTCCATGGATTTCAATAGATTCATTAATTTATACCTAGGAATTATCCTCTTCTCGAGGCTGAATAAAGGCAGAACCGGATACTTCACCAAATCATCCAATGAAAGACCCGCAGATTTAACCATAAAATCTACATTACACTTCAATTTTTCCACAGAATGGGACAATAGCTGTGGCTGCCGACGAACTAATCCAGACATTTGTTTTTCCGAGAAATCTAAACATATCAAACTCTGCGATTTTCATTCCAATGTTTCTTTCCCTAGTCCCAAAATCGCACATATGGTGGCACTAAACAATTTTGATCCCTTCATAAACCCGAAATTCTCAGCCTGTTTAAAGAGTTCCATAATTTTTTCCTCTGCAAACGTCAGTAGTCGGGGTCACCTCGCCACTAACTGTGATAATTTTTTATCATCAAAGCCTAATCTTAAAAGATGTGAAGCTCTTGATTTAAGCTTATCTTCATTGAGATTAAGTATTCTTGCACACACACTTCATAACGAAATGAATTTATGAGTATTCTTGCACACACACTTCATAACGAAATGAATTTATCAAAAGAAAACTGAAGTAAAATCAAATACAATCATTTTTTTAGCTTTTTTAGTTTCTCTCCTCACATAATTAGAACATAATGATTTTTAAAAAATAATTTGATAAAGATGAGAAAAATCAAATACAATCATTTTTTAGATTTGTTAGTTTCTCTCCTCGCATAATTAGAACATAATGATTTTTAAATAATAATTTGATAAAGATGACTCGTAAGGTTCAAAATAACGTCTTACTAAAAAAAGGTTCAAAATAACAAGGGTGGGCACAAGACTATAAAATCTGCTTAATGCAGACAAATATGAGGGGCATGAGCTTTATAGATGAAAAGCAGATGGAAGTTGCAAGGACGGCACAAAAGTATTGTAGACCTAGAGCATGTAGAATAACATGATATAAAGGTTGAAAGGTGATTTTTGTCCAAACTGGGGACATGAGTTATTAGAAATATGGTCCATGGGGAAGTATGACAACAAAAATTCAAGCGAGATGGCTACTCGAAAGAGAGCACAAAATCTTCAAGAAAGCCAAGAGGATTTCATGGACTGTCGGAAACGCTTGGCTTGGAAAGCGTTACTCTATATAGATTCTGGGGTAATAAGGCAGAAAGAATAAGATTTCAGTTCTTTAATGACTACTAAAGGAGTGCACGAGGTTTCCTTTAATACTATAAGTTTCATCAAAAAACCTACACTGGTACTATGCCGGCTTGAGAGGAATTTTCAATCCTTCTTTGGAGACACTGAGAACTCCAAAGCCTGGATGGGCAAGAATGTTCACCCATGTGTCTGTCAAAGAGCAAGCCCAAGATACAACCTAAAGCAACTGCTATAGCTATACAATAAACAATGAACACATTGGAAAGAAAACATGCTTTTGTTCATATTTTCCTTTACGTATATATTTTTTTCCTTCATCAAAAGCTTTCTTTCAGAGAAAGAGAGCCTAAACTGTCAAAGCCAAACCGGCAACACAACCTGAGCCTCTCCAGACTTGCATGATCAGTTTTTACAAGAGATTGACATGATAAACGAAGTGCTCATCTTGCTCAGAAACCTATCTTGAAGATGAAAACATACCATGGAGCCAATTGCCAATTTAGAGAATTGAAGACCATGTCCAAAGATCCATGTAGACATCTTCGAACACACTCGCTTGAGAAGAACTCATGTTGCTCAGAAACCCATCTTGAAGATGTAGCCATGCCACAGAGCGAAGAGGCGATCTAGAGAAGTGAGGAACATGTCCAAATACCCGTGCAGCTAAAGAACCAATCAAGACCATAGAAGTGTTTCAATGCACAACAGAACTCGGAGGTGAAAAGAAGGCAACTCAACTGATATTGGAAAAAAGCAGTCAAAGTGCAGTGCATTCGTTGATTGTCTGAATTCAATGCTAGAGAACATTTGGCTTATAGTACAAGAAATACTCTTGAATGTCCGAATTCAATCTTTTCTTGCATAGATATTATTGTGTCCAATATTATTATTTAATTGCTTTGAAAAAAAAGGAAGTTTAATTAGAATATATAACCCCTAAGTCTAAATATTTGGAATATCACCATTTCCTCTATATCATTGAATCTAAATATCTCTCCTATTTCTTCCTTTCCTCCATATCACGAATTCTAAATATCTCTTATATTTCTCCCTTTCCTCATATCACTAAATCTAAATATGTCTCCCTTTCTTCTTCCGATCTCTCGAATGTCTCCCTTTCTTTTATAAATGCCTATGTCTTCCTTCCTTCTACGAATGTCTCAAAAATTTGAAGTTATTGAATAAAAAAGAATTATTACAGAACAAAATGCAATCTTTTAGAGCTTCTAAAAGAATCCCCACACTATCAATGCTACAACATGCTTATGCTAATCTTAATTAAGTGATAACACGATAGGAAGTTCACATAATTTGTGCATCATATAGCAGACTAAACTCTGTAAAATCAAGTAGTAAAAGATGTCTTTGGTGAGAATATTTATGCTTGTCAGATGGAACCTGACACACCCTACAAATGCAAAGGGAATTTGGACAAGACGTAGTGAGGCACTTTTGAATAGCATTTTTCGGAAAATGCTGGATACAAGCCCAAGCAATCAAGTATGGGATAACCCTCGAAAATAGGGCATATAAAGATTTCAGCCAACATAACCATTTTTCGGAAAATACTGGATACAAGCCCAAGCAATCAAGTATGGGATAACCATGGAAAATAGGGCATATAAAGATTTCAGCCAACATAACCATCTTATCAGAAACTCTAAATTTATAGCGAGTTCGTATGTAAAGTTTTCAGCCAACAAAACCATCTTACCAAAAAACTCTCAATTTACAACGCATTCACATGTAAAAGTTTCAACCAACATAACCATCTTACCAAAAACTTTCTCACAATTTATAGCAAGATAAAGACTTAACCATCTTACCAAAAACTCTCAATTTATCCATTATCTAAAGATCATCAAGCCCATTTGGGATCTAACGCCATTATGTAATCTTTGAGGTTTTTCTTTGTTGTTTTTTTATATGACCACCATAGGCATAATCACAGACAATGCATTTTTGAAGTAGAATTTTTTCAAAGATATGAGGTTTTTTAACTCCTAAATTTCGGTGCAGTGAATGCTATGGCATATAAAAAATGTGATTTCTATTCTTATTCGTAGCGCATCCATCTATGACCCCAAAATCTATGGCCAATCCATGATTCATAAAAAAATATATCCTATAAGACCCATAATTATGCCTTACCGAGTTTCTTTTGCAACATTTGATACAAATGCTAATTTAAATACTATCTCAATTAAGAATACCTTCATCCATAAATAAATAAAATATTTCCCATTACTTTTTTGGCGCTTCAAACGTCATTGCATCGCGCATCCCGTGTATTTTAGCGTTTTCAACGTATCGAATGTTAATTTTGTGATTCAGTTAACACGCCACATATGCCCTACAAGCATTAGTCATAATATCATATCGTAACTCTATACACGTCTCTAAAAGTTAAACAAGTCAACTCAACGAATATCGACGGAATGTTATATACCGGGAATTCATTCTAAAGATCAGAGGATCGATGAACAGCAAGAGACGGCTAAAGATTCGCTAAACTAACTCCACCCAATCCTTATATTCCAGTACCTCCGCATCAGTTAGCCAGTAGCCGTGAAACATTGTAGCTCACAATCCAACGATCAGATGGCTCGCAGTCCAGAACCGCTGCATGCTATTGTGTTCCCATACCCAACGCAGGGTCACATAACTCCCATGATGCAGTTCGCCAAGAACCTTTCTTCCAAAGGTGTTATAGTCACCTTCGTTACCACGCACCACAGACACCAGCAGATCACTAAATCTCACGCTTACAGTGCTGAACAAGACGATCCTATTGAGCGGGAAGCCCGTAATCTTGGTCTTGACATTCGCTCTGCTCAAATATCTGATGGATTACCTCTGGACTTCGATCGGTCGGCCAGATTGAGTGATTTCGTGCGCTCTGTGGATAACATGGCAGGAGAGTTGGAACGATTCCTTCAAAATCTTAACAAGACGGGGCCTGCCATATCGTGTGTCATAGCTGCCAGTTCACTTCCCTGGTCATTTGAAGTCACAAAGAAATTAGGTATTCCCTGGATTTCGTTTTGGACACAGCCTACATTTCTTTATTCAATCTACTATCACTTGTATCTGCTGGAGGATCACTGTCACTCTCTTCTCGAAGGAATTGGTAAGGTTTCTACTTGTTTTAAATAGTTTTTCCGCTTGAAATCCCGCTGATAAAAACTTGACGATATATCTGAGCCGGTCGTCATTAGTAGGGCATGTAGTTTACTCACATCTCAATCTTGTTTATTTTTATTTCGAATTTTGATACCCAACAGTGGGACTTGTCTGCAGCTGATGAAGGCACGATTTCCATTGATTTTATTCCCGGCGTCCCAACCTTAGAAACAAGAGATCTTCCGTCCTTCATCCGTGAGACAGGTGCGGACTCAAAGCAGTTTCTTGATGTGATGCGTAGGTCCGTTCAAATAAGTCGCGAGGCAGATTGGGTTCTTGGTAATTCTTTTGACGATCTCGAAAGTAAGGCAGTGAATTTAAACCCTCCTGTTTTGCATGTTGGTCCTTTGCTTCCCTCGGGTTTAATGAACGGTGAACATTCCAATGACATAAATGTTGGAACGAGCATTTGGACACAATATGACTGCTCCGAGTGGCTCGATGCAAAACCTAATGGTTCGGTTGTATACGTTTCCTTTGGGAGTATGATTCATGCGACTAAAGCTCAGCTGGAGGAAATAGCGATGGGTCTCAAGGACAGCGGACATTTCTTCCTCTGGGTTCTTCGTCCTGACATAGTGTCCTCAACAGTCTCAGACTGCCTACCAGAGGGTTTCCTGAGCGACACCAAAGAGCAGGGGCTCGTTGTTCCATGGTGCAAACAGCTTCAAGTATTATCACATCCCTCCGTTGCGGGATTCATTACGCACTGCGGATGGAACTCAATGCTCGAAAGCATAGCCCTTGGAGTTCCCATGATAGGGTTTCCATTTTGGAATGATCAATTCACCAACAGCAAGCTCATGGCCGACGAATGGAAGATTGGATACAGATTGAGCGGAGGAGGTCAGGCGGGAGGGGAAGGACCGGTACTGAGGATAGATATATCCAGCACTATCAGAAAATTGTTCACTGACAAAGGGATAGAGGTAAAGCAAAATGTGGAGGCTTTAAGAGACCGTGCGAGGACTGCGGTGCGAAGAGGAGGATCTTCGGATATAAACATTGAGAGCTTTGTTGAAGGTTTGAAGGGGAAACTTATCGGTAAATAACTGAAAATAGTGAACCATCTCAATCAGTGTTATCAAGAGCAGATAAGCGTCGTAGGTAAACAGCCTGAATGTGGGTAATTGTAGCAGGGAAACATCGTAGACACCATATAGCTCAGTATATGCTTTATCATTCCATACTTTGTCCTATCTAGCTCCCGTGATTTACATTGCCGTGTCAATGCCACATACTCCTCTGAATCATCAATGTTTCTCTCAAGATACTTGAGAGTTGAATTTATATTTTACATGAATCTATTTCCTTCTTGTTTAGAAAATCGGATGCTTTTAATGTCATTACATTCTCAAATTTGCTATCTAAGGACAATTAATCATTGCTCTGTAACGCAAATTAACCATACAGTGAGATACTTGTAATTGAAAGAAAAAACCGATTTTTGATGGGGAGGAAGAGAGCTTTTTTTAACAGTGGTTTAGGATTTACTTTTTATTTCTAGGAAAATGATTTTTGTTTTAGGAAATGAAATTTACATTATGGAAGAAATAATTTTGCAGACTTATATGTACTCTATGGGTTATTATATCTTTAAATGTTTGGACATTACATGTCTTTGCATATTCTAAAATGGCTATATAATCAATGCTAAATAATTGTTAGATTGTGAATCGAAGTCCTCTTAATATATAACCTTATAATTGGAAGAGAGTGTGTGTGTTTCATCATCTTTCTTTTCTCATGTTGATATTAATGATAGATTGGATAAGCTCTTCATGGAGGCTTTGCTACTCATTCTTAACATTATCATCATTGAATGATGAAAAATTCAATGATTACATTCTTATTGTTAGAAACTAATCAAATTTCAACAAAATATGACTTTATTTTTAGCAAGATTTTTATGGAGGACTAAGTAGAACTTGTTTGAACCATTTCCTACTAGTCATGTCCTATTTTTCTTCCTCTACTATAATTTATTATAAAAAGTTTTTGATATATGTAATAAAGCTATTTCTAATACTCTACTTGGATGAAATGGTAAAGCCCACTCCATATTATTTAAAAGTATCACAAAAGATAAAATATTTTTATTGAGGTCACTCTATATATATATAGGGACATAGTGTTTTAATAGAGAATAACGTGTCAAAAATTAAAATATACGTGAAAGAGCGTTTATATTTAGAAGTATAGTTTTAAAAGCTATTTTCTTAGAATAAAGTAATGAATATTCACATCATAACTTCTCAAAAGGAGGGTATGATAGATAGGAAACTATGAAAATGATTTTTTTTTATTACAGTGGAATGGGCAACAGGGGCAGCCTCGCCACTCGAATTACACGCATTACACAAGGTGACCACTACCTCTATAACCACTAGGAGCTGCGCCCGCCCCTCTATACAGCTCCAGGGTAAGTCCGGGGGATTTGAACTTGTGACCTTGAGTACGGTGCCTACCCCTCTATACAGCTCCACGGTAAGTCCGAGGGATTTCAACTTGTGACGTTTACGACGCCCGCCCCTCTATGCAGCTCCAGGGTAAGTCCAGGGGATTTGAACTTGTGACCTTGAGTACGGAGCCCACCTTTTTAAGGAACTTCACCACATTGTGATTACCAACTCGCCTATCCCCATCGGGTTGAAAATGATTTATTAAAAATATTATAAAATTTTATTTTAAATTTATTATTTGTAAAAAAATATTTTTTAAAGAACATATTCCAACATTTTGTTGATGGTCAAAAATTTCCTCCATCAAGAAGAGGGGAAACTATTCTTTAAATTATTTTTTTAAAATAAAATTTTGAAATATTTTATAATAAATTCATGTGATATAGTTTAAAGGAAAATTGTGAATTGGGCTATATGGGTGGTCTCCATTGATGTTGATGGACCCATCAAAAATTGTTGCAATAAATTCTTTAAAAAATATTTCTGTTATAATAACACTTTAAAATTTAAATTTATAATAATATGTTAATATTATTACTTTATTCTAAGAAAATAGATTTTAAAACTCTAATTCTAAACTTAAACACCTTTCATTTATATTTATTTTGAGATCTCATCTCTATTAAATTATAATATATATATATATATATATTATTATATTTATATATATATATATTTTAGTGTGATACCTTAAAATACTAATAATTGCACCACATATTGCAATGGGAACGTCATAAGGCAATACCTTAGGAAATAAAGAAGATGGAGTTCAAAATTCTATGTAATTTGAGAAATTGTGCTCTGTCAAATTTTTTATAATATATATTTGATTTAAAACACTATTAACGCTAATTCCAAGGAAATCAAATGAGATAATTAACTCAATTACTTTATTATACAAATAAGTGTTTTTCAATGGTAATTATGATTCAAGTTTGATCATGGATTAATGATTTGTATAAATCAATTTAACACCAATTTGAAAAACTTTTACAACCTCCAAATTATTTTAAACTTTATAACCTTATATATATAAAATTTCTAAAAATAAATATTTATTTTAGTTATTATAGCATTCCCTTAGTTGGATTGATAGAACATAATTTGATTCAAGAAACGCTCTAGAAAAGCTCCGATCCTGATGAATGTGTCTTGATTGCATTTAACATAATTCGACTCAAGAGATGAATGCAAACTAGTGTCATTTTCATTTTCATCTTTCCAAAATGAAAGTAGTGCAAGAAAAAATAGACTTGGGTCATTTTCATCTTTCAAAAAGAGAAGTAGCGGAGGGAAAAACAAAATTGGGTCATTTTCATCTTTCATAAATGGAAGCACCGGAGGAAAAGGACTTCGTCTTTCAGCGTTTTCGTCCACTCAAATGTGTCCAAAGGTGACACATGTCCCAGTTTCAACCTGAAAATCAAACTGACACACGTTCAACTTAAAAATTAATTTCAGTTGACACTTGTTCAACTTAATTTGAAATGGACCCTTTTCCACCATTGGGATAGATGGCGATTACTCTGGGATACTATTCTTCTTGTCATCCAAAGGTTCACTCAATTTCCTAATCCATTATTGCAAACTCAAAACTTTTTCCATAATTATTAAAAATATAATTTCTATTCAAGTCATTATGAAGATTTTTATAAGTTCAGGCACTTCCTACTTGTTACAATTACTACAATTGGGATATTTTGGAAATATGATAAGTAGGTTGGGCTTTAAGATAGGTTAATATATTTATTTTAATTTTAAGCTTTATTTAAATTTAGGTTGCAATTTCTATTAAATTTAATTGGTTTTATTAAAAAAAACTTCATATATCTTTAATTACAATAAATTTACATTTTTTTAGATATGTATATGTCATGCATTAGTTTTACAACAATTTTTTGACTGCAACAAATAAATTGTTATACAAATAAATTTTATTTAGGTTTTATTAAGGAGTGAGAGGGTAAATTGCTATAATACAAGTCATAATATTGATAAGTACTAATACATTATATATATATGACCGTTGCTAAATTTATATAATAATTTATCTACTATAAATATTAAAACATTTACCTCCTAACACATCTCAAGTGGCTAAAATTTAAGAAAATCACAAAAATTAATTAAAATATAAGTTTATTTTCAAATATTACTATTGTTATTACTTTATAAAGGTACAACCCCATATAGTTTGTATATGCTTTATCATTCCATACTTTGTCCTATCTAGCTCCCGTGATTTACAATGCCGTGTCAATGCCAGATACTCTTCTGAATCATCAAGGTTTCTCTCAAGATACTTGTCGAGTTGAATTTATATTTTACATGAATCTATTTCCTTCTTGTTTAGAAAATCCGATGCTTTTAATGTCATTACATTCTCAAATTTGCTATCTAAGGGCAATTAATCATTGCTCTCTAAGGAAAATTAGCCATACAGTGAGATACTTGTAAGGGAAAGAAAAAACCTATTTTTGATGGGTAGGAAGAGAGCTTTTTTTTAACAGTGGTTTAGGATTTATTTTTTATTTCTGGGAAAATGATTTATGTTTTAGGAAATGAAATTTAAACTATGGAAGAAATAATTTTGCAGACTTATATGTACTCCATGGGTTATCATATTTTTAAATGTTTAGACTTTACATGTCTTTGCATATTCTAAAATGGCTATATAATCAATGCTAAATAAATGTTACAGTGTTAATTGAAGTCCTCTTAATATATAACCTTATAATTGGAAGAGAGTGTGTATGTTTCATCATCTTTCTTTTCTCGTGTTGATATTAGTGATACATTGGATAAGCTCTTCATGGAGGCTTTGCTAATCATTCTTAACATTATCATCATTAAATGATGAAAAATTCAATGATTACAGTTTTATTGGTAGAAACTAATCAAATTTCAACAAAATATGACTTTATTTTTAGCAAGATTTTTATGGAGGACTAAGTAGAACTTGTTTGAACCATTTCCTACTAGTCATGCCCTATTTATCTTCCTCTACTATAATTTATTATAAAAAGTTTTTGATATATGTAATAAAGCTCTTTCTAATACTCTACTTGGATGAAATCGTAAAGCTCACTCCATATTATTTAAAAGTATCACAAAAGATAAAATATTTTTATTGAGATCACTCTATATATATAGGGACAGAGTGTTTTAATAGAGAATAAGGTGTCAAAAATTAAAATATACATGAAAGAGTGTTTATATTTAGAAGTATGGTTTTAAAATCTATTTTCTTAGAATAAAGTAATGAATATTCACATCATAACTTATCAAAAGGAGGGTATGATAGATAGGAAACTATGAAAATGATTTTCTTTTTGTTACAGTGGAATCGGCAATAGAACAGCCTCGTGACTCGCATTACACGGGGTCGATTCTGACCACTACCTCTATAACCACCTCTATAACTAGTGGGACCCCTCTATACAGCTCCAGGGTAAGTCCAAGGGATTTGAGCTTGTGACCTTCACATTACAGGGGGTCGATTCTGACCACTACGTCTATAACCACTGGGAGCTGTGCCCACCCCTCTATACAACTCAAGGGTAAGTCCAAGGGATTTGAACTTGTGACCTTTAGTACGGAGCCCGCCTTTCTAAGGAACTTGACCATTGTGATTACCAAATCGCCTACCCCCGTGGGTTTGAAAATGCTTTATTAAAAATACTATAAAATTTTATTTTAAATTTATTATTTGTAAAAAAATATTTTTTAAAGAAC
>APFE030073904.1:69767-97905 GCA_000404065.3 Pinus taeda | reverse complement strand
GAAAAAATGTTGTCAAAATAATGTATTGTATTGTATCTTATTACAGGTCGCCTCCCAGCTCGGAAAAACTTCAGATCCTCATAGTAAAGCATTTCATCCGACATCAGAAAGATTAACGACCTCATGCTTTAGGGGGCAACTGTTATAGACATTTTTGGGCACTTCAACCCCAATCATAAATTTCCATACAACTGAGGGCTCCTAAGTCCCGAAAAGTGTTGCTTCACTACCTAAAGGAACAAGCCCAACTGATTACATCATCTCCCAAAAGTTCTCCACTGAAAACTGCTCATAAATGGTCAAAACTAGACCATACTGAAAGATCAATGCAGAGGGTGCGATGCATATCACCTTCCTAGTGTACAGGGTGCAATGCATACTGATTTTCTCCTCTGTAGGGTGTGATGGTTGGGAATGGACAAATGGAAGGGACAAAAATGTGAGGTGGAAGATCATGGAATCTTCCAGAAGCTTCCCCTCTGACACTTGCCTCTCCATTTTCAACCAGGGATGAGTAAGAGATCATCATTCTCCAAGTGGAAGCAGGAAATATTAGAGAGAAGACACTAATCAAGATCCCAGAAGATGAATCACCTCTCTGTAATCATCTATATATGGATCCCTCATCACAGAGATCCGAAGGCTGGAATTTTGTATCTTATAGAGAAGTGCTGTTGGTATTCTGGTGTACATTCAAAGTGTTGGGTGATTTAGCTTTTCTTGGGGTGAAGAAGGGCTTCTTAGCTGGAGGATGATGTTGGGTCAGAGCACATGGTTGTAATCTTCTTGCTACTTTTCATCTAAATAGATTTATTCTTGTTTCCTTCCATATTCTTGTGTACTTGTTTATATATGCATGTATATGGTTAATACACATATGATACTGTATTATTTATGAATTTAGATCCTTGTTTCTTGCATACTAGTATGTTGTTGTGATTCCACAGATTCTTTTGAAGCTGGGCAGACAAAGAAGAAGCGGTGAAGCTCTATCAAGAAGGAGAGGAAATCAAGTGCAAGACTCAGGTTGGTCTTCTTGTTCCTCCTCTTGTCTATTTTCATAAAAGGAAACAACAATAGACTTTGATTATTTGTTTCTAAGATAGCCACCCATCTTAGTGGGAATAGCAACATCCGAGTGGACACTATTCCCAGATAACATGATGTTGTTCGTTGATTGACCAATACACACCCCTCTGAAACTCACTAACTCGCTGCTTGGATCAAATATGGCCCAGGCTGCGGAAGATAGGTTCCATGAACTATGACTCACTCCGTCGACATATCAAATAAATGATTCCAATAGGTTTGACATCTGTAACAAATGCAAAAGTGGATTACCTAACCAAAACAATTACTCTTAGTGAAAAAAAAAAATGTAACAAAAGCATAGGGGTTACTATATTGAGTTAAGCATAGTAACGTTTAAGGTACAACCCATTGCGGGGTTGTGCCAGTGGAATCCCATCATAATGCACTAACTCATAGGCTCCTTTTACTAATACACACTTGACAATATGGGGCCCATCCATAAAGACTGGAACTTACCTACTCCCAACTTATCGGACTCCTGGTCATAAAGTAAGACTAGGTCACCTTCTGAGAAGACACGGGGTTTGACATTCTTGTCAAACTGCGCCCTGAATCATTTCTTATGGGCTTCATTAGCCAAGGCGACATCATGATGGGTTTCATCCAGTCGGATTAATTCCAAGAAACGAGCCTCCTCTTCTGAAGTTACAAGGAGAAGGTCGACTGTGAGCTTGAGGGACGAGATTTCGCACTGAACTGGTAAGATTCCTTCTAGGCCATAAACCAGCTGAAAAGGTGTAAACCCAGTTGCATTCCTCACTGATGTCTAGTATGCTGATAAGGCTGAGTACATCATTAGGTGCCAACTCCGTTTATGGAGTCCAATCATCCTTTGCAACATGCGCTTCAGGACTTTGTTGATTGACTCAACTTGTCGTTAGCTTGCGGATAATACAGAGTAGAGCTATTGTGGGAAAGTCCTAATTTGGCAGCTAACTCAACCATCATGTGATTGCAAAAATGCGATCCATGATCTGTGACTGTAGCTTATGGAACATCGAATCTGGAGACTACATGATTGAAAAAGAAAAGAGCAGTCATTTCGCCATTGATGTTTAATGTAGGCATCGCCTCAACCCATTTTGTAAAATAGTCAACTGTGACTATGATATACCCATGCCCCCCAGCTGAGGTGGGGTTACATGTCATGAAATCTATGCCCCATTTGGTGAATGGCCCAACAACGATTACTGGCTGTAGAGGTGCGGGTGGAATTCTGGTTTTACGATCGAAGATTTGACAAGCATGGCAACTTCTGACTGCAGTTATGCAATCCTTGAACATTGTTGGCCAGAAATACCCTGCTTGTAAAATATTTTGTGTTGTAGCATAGCCAGATTGATGCCCCCCACACACGCCTGAATGACAATCATTTAGGACTTTTTCAGCCTCCTCATGGGTGAGGCACCTCCGCAGAACTATATCGATACCACGACGGTAAAGTGTATCACCGATGATCATGTAGTCTTTTGCTTGGTATCGAGTACGTCATTATTCTGAACGAGAGGTATTTGACCTATATGTTTGAGTCTTGAGATAGATGATTATCTCTCCATACCACGGATCACTTGAAGATATCAGAAACAAAGATTCATCCACGATTGTTTCATTGGATGTTGAATCATTGGATGACGATGGGAGATCACATAGTAAGTCCACGAAAACCAGGGCTTTCTTTGATTTGGATTTTACGAATTCCAGATCAAACTCTTGCAAAATTGCTATCCATTTGGAATATTTGCACCCCAGTAACTGTCGCGACAAGATATAAGTCATGGGGTTGCAATCTGACAAAATGGTAGTTTTTCGAAAGAGGATATAGTGTCGAAATCTCTATATCGCTTGAACATCTGCGAGAGCTAGCTTTTCAACATAGGAGTACTTAGTTTCTGTATCATTTAAGTTTTGACTTAAATAATATATAGGATGTTCAATTCCATTGTCTTATTGAACTAAAACCATTGCTATGGTCGTATCTGTTGCAACCAGATACAGGTTAAAGTCTTTTTGATAATCAGGAGCATACATTAATGATGGTTTTATTAGGGATTCCTTTAAAGCATCAAAAGAAGCTTGCATGACCTGATCCTAGAGGAAGGGTACTTCGTTTTTCAGCAGAAAAGTATAACCTTTAGCAAGTTCAGCGTAATTTGGAATGAACCTCCTCAAAAAGTTTGCTTTCCCTTGGAGTTTCTAAATCCGAAGAAAATTTGAAGGTGGAGGCAAATCAATGATTGCCTGAACCTTACAGGGGTCAAGACGAATCCCATATTTTGAAACTACAAAGCCAAGTAAACAACCAGAACTAACACAAAACACACATTTGTGTGGATTGAGTTGTATCTTGTAGTGTTGGCAACGTAGAAATATCGCTCTTAAATGCTGCTGATGATCGGTCTGCTTTCGTGAATGAGCTAGAAGGTCGTCAAGATATGGTTGAACGATGTGCTTGATGTCATGGAAGGCATAATTCGTTGCCCTCTGAAAGGTTTCCCTTGCATTCTTTAAACCAAAAGGTAGCTTGCTGTAAGCGAATGTGCCCCACAGACAAATAAATGCAGTATTTGACTGGTCCTATGGGTGGATATTTATTTGATTATACCCCAAAAATCCATCCATAAATGAAAATATTTCACATCTGGCGCATTCATCAATTATCTGGTGAATGAAGGGTGTAGGGTAGTTGTCCTTTGGGCAAGCTTGATTTACATCCCTATAATTGATGCACACTCTTATCGTTCCTTGCTTCTTCGTTACAAGAACAATATTCGATACCCAATCGGTTAGAGGAATGGGGTAAATGAAACCAACATGGAGAAGTTTTTCAACCTTCGCCTTAATGACATCGGCTTCCTTGGGGTGCACCTGCTGAAGCTGTTGTCGTACTGGTTTGACATCTGGACACATCTTAATTTCGTGTTCAATGATACTCGAGTCAATGCCTGGCATTTCTTCATATGACCTTGCAAAGACATATCTAAACTCGTGAAAGAGAGCGTAATATATTTCCAGTTCGAGGAGAACAAGATTTGCCGACATGAATATTCTCTACAACATCTGGTATAGTCGAGATATTTATGGCGATAGTTTCTTCAATATTGGACAGGTTTCACTTGAAATCCACCGTATTTATAGTATTCGATAGGAAATCAAATACTAAAGGACGATCAAGGTCACTGGAACTATCTCCTTTATAATCTGGAAGATGGGAACGATGGTGGTAATCTTCCCATGATGCCCCATCAATCATCATTGACTGAACAATTCCTTCGTCTGTAGAATGTACATGCGACCAAGGGTCCGAAGGGGTACCATATTCTTTAGACCTATCTATCCAAACGCTTGATGAGCGTTGATTTGGGTTCACCTCCCATGCTAAAAACATTGATTGCTACAATATTTCTATTGGGCTTGGAGGAAAAACTTCGTGATGATCCATGGCAACATCGTGATCGGACATCTTCTGAATGGAAGACACCATATTGCAGGTTCCCACTGTAGCCACTTCCGCCAGATTGTTTGGAGGCGATAGGGAAAAAGTACCCATCAATGTCAGGTCTTTTAATAGGCCTACTCTGATATTTTGAAGCAACTAAAAGCTCCTGTGGATCATCGGAATGCTTCCCGTAACTTGCGAATTGTCGGGGAGAAATGTTTGTCGGTCGATGATTGTAATTCCTCCTTGGAAAGGAAATGCAATATTTCTAAAGTATGTTGACACAACAACAACCATAGCATATATCCAGGGCCTTCCCAGTAGGATGTTGTAATCGAGATTTCCATCGATAACTTCAACATCAATTTCTACTGTCTTTCCCCCCAGTTCGACTTGCAAGTTACTTAGAATCCCATATGGAATGTATGTTCGTCCATCAAATGCTTTCAATGTCGTTGATGAGCACAACAAGGGTGGTGATCCCAAAGTTTTCTAGCAACTCATAGACATAATACATGTAGATGCTCACTCATTAATAATCGTTCGATGAATAGTTTTGATGAGGGATTTCACTTGAATAAGGAAAGAAAGTTGAGCTAGTAACTGAGGGTCATATCCTTTATGATTAAAGGCCACAAGATTGGAATCCATTGGGTCAATCCCACCTATTGCTGATAATAGAGCCTGCTTTTGGGAGGGGAAATTTTGTAGTACCTCAAGTGTCGACATAGCGGATGACGATTGGGCCAATTCCTCTACTATATTATAATACTGTGCTACTCTGGCACGAGGATTAAATGCCAATGTTTGTACTATTCCCTTTGGCAGCTTTATCATTAGCTCAGGAATGATGGGTGGCACAACTTCGGTTGAGTTGTCGTCGAACTACTAGGTTGATTAGTAGCCTTGTTGTTTGACAGTTGTGGATTTCTATAGTCTTTATTCCTTGTCGATATCAAAGCATCATTTTTTTGTTTCAAAATAGACAACATCAACACTTGTGATGGGGAAGCATTGTCACTAGCAACCAGATTGGTTCCTAGATTTGGAAACAGATCAATCAATACCATTGAGGTTTTTGAATTCTTTAAGAGTTTCCTAAGCTTGGCTTTATGTGGATAGTCTTTTGTCCAATGATCCTCATCGCATATAAAGCATGGATGATTTGGTTTCCTTTCTCCAGAAGAGTTTTTAGAAGATTTTTCAGGAGATGACTCCCCTTGTTTCTTCTTTTTCCCTTTCTTTTTCTTCTTTCCTCCTGGTTGCTTCGGTTCTTTGCCTTTTTGAGTTGACACGACATTTACCTCTGAGGCAAGAAGCTCTTCATTTGCATTTTGACTAGAAACCGTATGAGATTTCTTCGATGTAGCATTTACAGTCTTCGTGCTAGTCGTACCTATCACAACATCGATGGCATGAGAGTCTTTGTTTGATTTAGGAAGAGGAGGAACATAAAATTATGGTCTAGGAGCATCAGGGATTTTGTCATAGAGCATGCCAGACTGAGTATAGATCAAGTCTAGATATTGCGCACGAGAAATTACTTGCTCTTCAGTGACGACCCCTCCCTTTGCCACATCTTCTGTGATAGAAGGTAACAATGACTTAATAAACCATTCAGCTAACAACTAATCAGGAACATATGTTTTTACCATTCTACAATGATGCTGCCACTCATGGATATGATCAAATATGTGAGTGGCTGTCGTCTGTTTGAAATTGGTAAGAAGCTATGTTCATGTTTCGTACCTTATGGGTAATTGAAAATGGGTTAAAAAGGTTGTGGCAAGGGTGCTGAAGTTATCAAATGAAGTTGTAGGCAATTCAATGTACCATTTTGCTGCTGGACCAGTTAACATTCACTGAAAAAGGCAAAGCCTAATCGAATCATCATTGAGAGTGTTGGATAAACACCACAAATAAAAGGTCATCACATGATTCGACAGGTCTTCACCCGGATTTCCATTAAATTTAGGAATATCTTATGGAAGTTTGTGAGGAATCGTCGACCACCAAAGGGGCATAAGCAATTGGATCATTTGTTAGCCGATTTAGATCTGGTAACTCTAAATTTGCCATGAAGGGAAACTATTGATTCAAGTTTGGCGAAGCATACACAGGATAAGATGGGATTGCCTGAGCAGTGGGTCTTTGCATACCTGCATAGTGCATTTGATGCTAGTAACTTTGGTAAGGTTGATGGGCATAACCACTATGAAATGATTGATGTTGACCGTTTTGAATATACGGCTTCCCATTACTTGCAAAGATTTGTTGCTCAGATCCTTGGTAAACTTGTTGGAATTGCGGTTGTTGATATTGCACCAGCCATGGCTTGTGAAATCATTTGCTGTTGTCCAATACTGGCTATTTGACTAAGATGAGGGGTAATAGTACCCGTTTGAACCTGGGTCACTTCGGTTATGGAGCCACTAATCGGTGATTGCAGCTATGTCATGGAGACAGGAGGTTGTTGTATTGCTACCTGAGAAACTTACAGATTAAAGTTACTTTTGTTTTCCTTTACGAGAAATAGATAGGAGAGGAGCAAAGAATACCAACCTCGATCTTTCGTTTGGTTCCTCGATTGTTCCTTCTTTTCTCTGACAGATCTTTGCCACTCTTTCCTTGACCACTCTGCTTCAAAGAGTACCTGTAAAGTCAAAGCAGCATAATACCTTCAAAGTGCAGAGATCTACAACCATAAACAATATAGGACCAGATATATATTGACCACACAAATGCAGATATCATCAAACATACAAGAATGTGGAGGAAAACTTGAATAGCTTTATTGATGTAAAGATTAGAAGAGAGGATTACAACCCATTGATTTGACCCAGCATCATCCTCCCAGCATGAAAGCCCTTCTTCACCTCATGAAAAGCTTAGATCACCCAACACTATGATGTTTCACCAGGAAATCAACAACATTTCCTTACAAGATACAAGATTCCATCCTTTTACCTCTGGATCTCTGGGATGAGGGATCCATATATAGATATTTGCAAAGGTGTGAGTCAGCTTTGGGTTTTTGATTAGTGTCATTCCATTGATAGTTCTTGGCTCCACTTGGATATTTCATTGATCTCTTACTCATCCCTGGGAGAATTCTGAGAGGCAAGTGTCATATGAGAAGTTTCTAGAAGATTCCTTGATCATCCACTTGGCAACCTGTCTCTGCCATTTGTTTATTCTCACTCATCGCACCCTATAGAAGGACTTTTCAGTATACATTGCACCTCCCGTGTGTAGTAGGTGCGATGCATCACACCCTGACCATGGAGCAAGTGAGATGATCCAATTTTGACCAGTTCTGAGTAGTTTTTCATGGAGAACTTTTGGGAGATGATGTAATCAGCTGACCTTGTTCCTTTAGGGTATGAAACAACACTTTTAGGGACTTAGAAGCCCTTGGTTTATGAACATACATGATTGGGATTGCAGTACCCAAATATATCTATAACAGTTGGGCCACTAAATTGTCATTATTACTACCATTTCTTGAATATATTTTATCCATTTCCACCACTTTTTTATCACGTTTTTTTATCATAATTTATCATTTAATTCCATTTTATAATTATTCATGCTCTTATGTACTAGTGATGTTTATTATCCTTTATTTTTGATAAATTTAAGATAATTATGTATGATTTTTCCAATGATGGTTTATTACTGAATTTTTTATAATATCACTCATGATTTTAGCATGAAAGATCTCTTCCAGATTGCAAATTTTTTCTTCAACTCATAATCAAATATTCCAACTCAGAAATTCTCTAGGATAAAAAGTGATATTTTTACAATTGACATTTCGAGAAAATGAAGACGAATCTTGAAAATCTAAGACACGGGTTTTGTGCAGAACGAACAAAATTAGTTTTCCATCAAGTCGTTTTCCACAATTCAGTCCAGATTGAGAGAAATGAAAGGTTCTTTCAAGGCAATTTTCTCATCTTCGTTATTGTGGATGTTTTCCAAATACTCCCTATTGCAATACCAAATTCGACTTGTTCCAGCTGAATCATGATGGACAGATCTTTCATATCTAATCTTGTTGATTAATTTGTTGTGGGAAATATACAATTATAATGGAAATCATTGTGTCAATTTAGTTGTAATTTCCTTTCGCTCTTTGTGTATTTAAATGAAAACAAATATCAAAGAGAGGGGATGAAAAAGTATTGAATTAGAAGCATTGCTCATACTTGTATTCTATCAATTTGTAATTTTCAATGAAATCAACTATCCATGGAATTTCAAATTGTCTACTTGTAATTTGATTTGAATTATTTTTCAAGGGAGAACTGAATCTTAGGAAGCTAGGCCCACTACCTTGGATGAGGAATTGCCTTGAAAACCTAAAGTAGTTTAGTTGTGTGCTTATTTATTTGAATTTCAATTAATCTTCCTTGAAGTAAATTTCATTTTCTTTAAGTAATTTGTTGGCTACTGTATTTTCTACATTTGTTGTTTCCTAGAATTTCTAGATTTCATTTAATTTACTACTCTAGATTAGCATTGGAATTATATTGGGTGCAATATGTTAAATTCCAATCTAGAAAGGTGTGATGTTATTTAGTATTAATTCAAGTCATGTGATTAGCATAGTTATTTTCCTTTCATTTACTTTCTTTTTTTTAAATTTAGTATTGTTTTTCAAGTTTTACATTTTATTTCTTGTCGAATGAGTTTGATAGTATAGAAACCAATCATGTAGAACTAGTGTTAGTTGTTGGTAGTTTCTTGCATATATTTTGTAGACTGCCTTGAAACAAAAAGAAGTTCCTGGGGTTGATAATTAATGTAGAGGTGATTAGTTTTTTTCTATTAAGAAATTAATTTCCCTAACACAAATCAACATTCAGAATATTCAAAGGAGATGCATGTAGAAATTGTCACTGTAGATCACCTGATAATGCAATATACTAAAGCAAAGTACTTGATCTACTTCTACATACAAACTTGTGGAAGCTTAATCTATTTTGAGCAAGATCAAATAGAACACATATAACATAGAAGAAGATTCAATCACACATGAAACATAGAAGAATACTCTAGGGAAAGCCTCAGCTAAAAATAGGTTGTTGGTAGTTTCTTGCATATATTTTGTAGACTGCCTTGAAACAAAAAGAAGTTCCTGGGGTTGATAATTAATGTAGAGGTGATTAGTTTTTTTCTATTAAGAAATTAATTTCCGTAATACAAATCAACATTCAGAATATTCAAAGGAGATGCATGTAGAAATTGTGACTGTAGATCACCTGATAATGCAATATACTAAAGCAAAGTACTTGATCTACTTCTACATACAAACTTGTGGAAGCTTAATCTATTTTGAGCAAGATCAAATAGAACACATATAACAGAGAAGAAGATTCAATCACACATGAAACATAGAAGAATACTCTAGGGAAAGCCTCAGCTAAAAACCCCACTATTTGTATTATCATACAAGTGGAAATATCTCAGGATTACACAAGGCTTTAGCTCTCAAGATATCTAGCTCTTTGTAAAATCCCTCACTACTGCTCATAGACAAAATAGACAACACATAGGCCTTCATTCAGTACTCCAAGCCTCCTATTTCCTTGTGCAGTTTCTCCTGGGTCCTCCAGCTGCAACCTATGTGATTCTCACCTCACACACAACACTGACCTCTGAAATAACTGTGCAATCCTAAAGGAGTTAATTCCTTCTACATGGATGAGTTTCCCTTATAGGAAAATTCCTCCAACTGCTAGTACAATGTCCCTGTCTTTAATCTCAATTGGGTCTCTGTATGAACTGACATTCATGAGTTATTTATGAAAGAATATTCAGTTATCTGAAGAACACTAGTTGCATGCATGCTTCCATTAATTGACTGAACTCACAATTAGTTCCTCCAACTATTTGGAGGAGCTAATTACAACTCAAATGCAACTCATACTTATCTCCTTAATTAAGGGATAACTTCCTCAATCAAAGGGAAACTGTTGCATGTCTTCACAAAGACTTCATGTTTGATTTTCTTCAAATAATTAACTCAAGATGAATTAATTAATTATTTTTCAAACAACTAGTGAGACTAAATTCAAATTTTAATTCTCAATTTTAATTCAGGGACAAATCAAAATTGGAATATATCCCAAAATGCTAATTATAGCAATGCTATTTTTAGCATTTTTATTTTTTTCTATTTCCAACAGAGTTGGATTACATCTTGAAATGTTATTTATAACAATGTTATTTTTAGCATTTCTATTCTTAGCATTTCTTGTTGCTATTTTCAACACTCCCTCTCAACAAGAAAGGCATTGAACTGAAACTCGATCCTGAACCTTTAGAATGTTCTTCATGCAACACTTCTCTCAAGTGTTGTTGCTCCAGCAACTCCAGAAACAAAAAATATCCAACCTGAATCAGTATGATGAATTTGTCATCAAAGTCTCTGACTGATATTTCCTCTGTCGACTGAAAAACTCTACACCACTATGCTCTTCAGTATCTGACTACTCTAGCCTCTGTCACTTTGATCTCTGACTACATCAATCACACTGATTCCTTTTGCTACATTCGTGCTGCTACTAGTCCTATCTCCCAACACTACATCTGCATTGCACCTCCTCTCAGCATGTTGCATCGTGCTTCCCAATGCTGCACTGCGACTCAGTTACTGAGAAGTAAGTAATTGATCTCCTAATTGACCTCCCTATTGGGCTAGAAACACCTTCTACTGTTGAAGCTCCCTCTGCCGCTCCATCTACATCTGTCTCTACCCACTTATCCAGTCCGGCTACTCCTCATCAGGGATCCCGTAGCAAGGTCTAATCAAAGAGGTTGGGTACCTCAAAGGATCTTGTGCCTATTTCAACCCTCTTCGGACTATCACTTCACATCGCCCCACCTCACACCTAGAGGTATGGATGCATGTAATCCCTCTGCCCACTTGACTTGAAATTTCCCCATAATGGATGTCTCTGCATGAGTGGTTGCCTCCACTTGATCTCCTCTCAACTTCTCCAGTTGTGGCTGCTCCACAACCTCCTGAATCTGCTTCACCAATTGTGGCTCCTCCACAATTGTCTGAGACTTCTTCTGGGACTGCATGTTGGGAGGTAATTTACTCTCCCTCTCAACCACCAAGTAACCTTTGCCTTTCTCCTTAAGGCTTTGCATGCATTTTATACCTTAAGTGCATAGAGGTTCTTGGCTAGCACACCAATCTATTTCATCTTTTGCGTTGTCACGAAATTTTCTAGGAAAAGAGTTGATTTCAAATTAGTGATATCTTCCTCATGTGAACTCCGATTCAGCCGATTGTTTTTTGAATTTGGGTATTTTTTTCGCAAGGAATTGAGATCTGCTATTTGTTTCTAAAAATTTTCAGATTTGCTCTGCAAACTCGTGGCCCAATTTTTTTTTGTTTTTTTTTGTTTTTTTTTTACTTCGATTTCTCTTCTTCGTATACTATTCGCAGCTCTGATAGCATGTAGAATTTTCTACAGATCTAGCTCTGATAGCATGTAGAAATTCTCACTGTAGATCACCTGATAATGCAATATACTAAAGCAAAATACTTGATCTACTTCTACAAACAAACTTGCGGAAGCTTAATTGATTTTTAGCAAGATCAAATAGAACACATATAACACAGAAGAAGATTCAACCACACATGAAATATAGAAGAATACTTTGGAGAAAGCCTTAGCTAAAAACCCCGCTATCTGTATTATCATACAAGTGGGAATATCTCAGGATTACACAAAGCTTTAGTTCTCAAGCTATCCAGCTCTCAGTACAATCCCTCACTGCTGCTCATAGACAGAATAGACAACACATATGCCTTCCTTCAATCCTCCAAGCCTCCTATTTCCTTGTACAGTTTCTCCTGAGTCCTCTAGCTGCAACCCATGTGATTCTCAACTCACACACAATACTAACCTCTGAAATAACTGCACATTCCTGAAGGAGTTAATTCCTTCTGCATGGATGAGTTTCCTTTATAGGAAAATTCCTCCAACTGATAATACAATGTCCCTGTCTTTAATCTCAACTAGATCTCTGTCTGAACTGACACGCATGACTTATTTATGAGAGAATATTCTGTTATCTGGAAAACACTAGTTGCATGCATGTATGCATTAACTGATTGAACTCACAATTAGTTCCTCAAACAGTTTGGAACTAGTTTAACTGGACTTAACTCAGTTAACTGAGCTAACTAATTGCAACTCAAATACAACTCATCCTTATCTCCTTAATTAAGGTACAACTTCCTCAATCAAAGGGATAATTGTTGCATCTCTTCACAAAGACTTCATGTTTGATTTTCTTCAACTAATTAACTTAAGATGAATTAATTAATTATTTTTCAATCAACTAGTGAGACTAAATTTGAATTTTAATTCTCAATTTTAATTCAGGGACAAATCAAAATTGGAATATATCCTGAAATTCTATTTATAGCAATGTTATTTTTAGCATTCCTTTTTTTTTCTATTTCCAACAGAGTTGGAGTATATCTTGAAATGCTATTTATAGCAATGCTATTTTTATCATTTCTATTTTTAGCATTTATTGTTGCTATTTTCAACAATGCAATCTATAAGCATGTTTCTATTATGTTGTTATTACAAAAGAATAGGCCATCTATCATCTAGATGGCCATAAGCAATTTCTAATGAAAGCGATAGTTGTTCTTCTAGTAGTAGTAGACAAGGAACTACTTCGGTAGCAATAACATATCTAGATGCTTATCTATAAGGTAATAGGTGCACTTTTGGTAGAGAGGAAGATAGAATATCTCACGCGTCTTCAGAAGAAACCCTAGATTAAAAAAGGAAACAAGATATTGAAGAAGTTGAAGGTGAATTAAATTGGAGTTGCGAATATAGTATCTCTACTAATGAATTATAATATTTGGATGAAAATATATATTTCAGAAGACAAATCATATTATATTTTGAGTAAATTAAGAAGCTTAAAGACACAATTTGGAAATTGTAAGCCAAGGATATTGCATTTAAAAACTAGTTTTCTCAATATTAGGAGCATGAAAAGAGTTCTGATCTATATTGAATGAGACTCCAAAAATCCAAAGTCCCCCTCATGTCAAGACAAGTTTGGATTGTGAAGGTGAATTAATTTCAACAACAACTTTGATTGAAAAGGGACCCATCATATTTATTGAAGGAATATTTAACAACTTTGCAATCACAGAGAACTTAATACAGCAACAAAAAGATAAACTGACTACTAATAACAAAGAAAAAGGTAAGCAACCTCTCATGTGTTTTAATTTTGGTGAAGAAGGAAATTATGCCTCTATGTGTCCAGAGAACATGAAATAACTGCAACAGAAGACAAGAAACATATGTTTTTAGCCACAACCACAGATTTCTCAGAGAAGTAGTTCAAATAGACACACACATAGGTCATTTTCTCCTTAAGAAAAACATATTCAAGGGTGAAAAAGATCCT
This sequence comes from Pinus taeda, assembly GCA_000404065.3. NCBI lineage: Eukaryota > Viridiplantae > Streptophyta > Pinopsida > Pinales > Pinaceae > Pinus > Pinus taeda. Next base: position 83,909 of record APFE030073904.1, on the reverse strand, counting down.
ATATCAATTGAAGAAATGGATATGACAATAAATTTTATGTTAATAATAATGTTAATCGATTTTACCCATTCTTAACTCATGTTGAATGCTATAGGTGTGGAAATTATGAGCACTAAGCAACTGCATGTAGATTTTGGAAGAATAGACTTCTTTCTAAAAATAAGGAAAATAGAAGCATGGATTATGTTGATAACCAACGAAGACAATTTCATAGCAGTAATAAGTGTAGCAAGCCAAATAAACCAAGAATTCAACATATATTTTCATCTCAGAAGAAGATCAACCTATTTGATATTAATCTTCATATGATTGATCTCTCTAGCATAATATACAACAAAAAAACAACCTCAATTAGTTAAAAGGAGTTGCAACTCTGCTAGTTATCCATTGTAGAAAGCAAGCACAAACAATTAGGAAGAAGCACAACTAGAGATATTCAGATTAATTCTATTTTATTAAAAGAAGCACAAGTGGTTCATATGCTCATATCGTGGGAGAAAGTCACTTAGAAGGGAACGAGGACAATTCTAGTGCATCTTACCAAAAGAAGGTGATGTCTCTATCAGAACTCAACATACCAAGGTTTGGAAAATAAAGGGAGATAATCTACTCAGGGGAAGTAGATCCCTTGTCCCTCTTCATTGAAAATAAGAGGTTGGCTTCAAGTGAAGCCCAAAATATTAGATACAAGAAGTAGAAGAAGGTATATTGGAGTAAGGCATATGAATGATTCAGAGAAGACTATGTGTTTTTGTTGTTGGTGTGTTACTAGTCTATAATCATATGACCATATGCTAATTGGAAATATGTTTCTACTAAGAATAAGTGTGGTAGATAGATGTTGGTGATGTTGTTATTGTATATCAATGTTACTTGATTGATCAGAGTTTACGTTGCAGGTATTATGAGTTGTAGGATTATTGTGTTTCTTCCAAACCGTTTCATTAACAATCAATAACATATTTGTGAAGAGAACAAACATGAGTGAGAATATCAGATAGTGATTAGTTTTAGATTCTTAATGAAAAAGGAGAGGTATGATCATAGGGGGAGAGTACCCAATTTGCAATTGGTATCAAAGGTATTAACAATCAATATCCATATTTTTGCTAGGATATTGTCATGAGAGTTGAGCATAATCATTGTTGGCTTGTTGGGGTGTGACCCAGGTTCATCGTTAATTAGCCAAACAAATCCCTACACTATTGGCCCTTTTGGCATCAACCCATGGAGTGTGGACTGAAGTCTCACCCAAAGCGGTATGGGGGGATGCTGGAACCAAGTTTCCACTCCTTGAGATGGTCATGATATCGTTTTATTCCTTTTATTCCTGACTTCGCACATGTTACTTAGTTCTAGAGCTCTATCTACCTAACCCCTTATTCTTCCCTTCGATACCTCCACGAAAGGGTATGGCTGACCTTCGTGTAGCCCTAACCCTCGATTATGATACTTCCATGCTGTTAAGGTAGCGTATTTCTTAGATTGTCAAGTTATCTTAAGAATCTTACTTGTCTTATTAGATACTCATAGTTAGCACTACGTAATTAGATATTCTTATTTGTGTTCAGTTATCCAACATAATTACATTCATTCGTGCACCATATAAGAATTATAAAGGGAATTCATACATAAAATGACAAGATGCATTAATTGGAATAAAGACACAAATAATAAAGAATAGTTCTCTTTATTGATATCTTCAAGCAATTACAAACTCTATCCGCCATGCGCACACAGCTGCAAGGGTCCGCGCACTCAGCTGTGGGCTTCCACCCTAGGCCTCTGCGCACTCAACTACAGAGCCTCTACCTATGTATGACCCGAAACATAGACTTCTTACTTCAGGGCTATGACTTTCTTCTTCATTATCTTACCTAACTCTCAAACTACTTAGAGCTTAGCTCTTTTTATACAATCCCATGGTTCGTGGACCATGGGTAGGTCTTTTACAGCCGAGTCTACTTTACAAAACTAAGGGCGGACTACCCTTTATGACATATGACACCTTTGGTCCATGACCAAAAAATGTAGAGTCTTTACAAGTTTATTACAAAATTTGACCAAAACATGGGCTTTTAGCCCCTAAACTGTCCTTTGGAGGATCCTGTTCCCAATAGTCTCCCAACACAAATATCATGACTTGCCCTTGAGTCACTCAGAAAGTGAAAAGATCTTTGCACAAAGCCCTTCCAACTTAACCCATATGACTGCAACCTTGGTAGTGCACTGAGTTGCCGCCTACTTCACATCTTCGACCATCTGCTCGGTCACTTCTCCTTCGCTGTGGGCCTGAAGCTTTTGTTGTGTCACTTGCAGAGTTGCAAGATTTCCTTCAATAGATCTTGTGACTACGTAAGCCTTAGGGCCAAGGTTTTAGTCTTATCTTCACCACTGCTTCCTTGTGTAGTGCTATGTCCACCTGTTCCTTCAGCTACTTGGCCTCCTGTAGCTTGGCGAGTCTCTGTATTAGTGCGACAATTAGCGTTGTGCCCTTAACCTCATGATAGTGTTGTTGTAGCTCATGCACTTCTATTTCTAGCTATTGTACATTGGGGTCCTCTTGCAAGCTGTTCAGGACCTCAAATGACTGCTCAAACAATTGCATGCAGTCTGCTACTGCACTGTCCACCGCCGCTACTACTTTTGTGACAATGGTCGCCCACTGCTGCTTCACTTTTGGTGGAGTTGAAGGCTGGGCCTTCAACTATAACTTTCTGATTTGTAGGTTCAACTCAAACTGAACTCGTGCCATCTCAGTATGTGTGTCACACACCCCTATGGTTAGCTTGTGGATGTGTACCTCGATTGGCTCCTCCTTCAGGATGGCCAACTCTGGGACCATTTGGCATGCCTCCTCAATGACCTGCATAATGTGCTTGCTCTGATTGGTCACCTCAGTCTCAGCAGTGATGGAAACATCTCTCTGTAGTGCCATCTACTGGTTGTTGATCTAATGTTCACTGGTCACCTAGAGGGTGCAGTGCTCTTAGGCCCTCAGCTCTTTAATCACTCCATCCTGCAAGAGGTGGAGTGTTTTTCGTGGGAGTGCTACTAGTTTCAACCCTACTCCCTTTAGGGTGCCAGGTGTGGGAACTTCTCATGATCAGCCAAGTCCCAGTCTTCAAGTTTCAGCAGTGGCACCCATGCCAAGTGCAATCCCTCGAAAACAATCTCATCTAGCAGAAGAGGGGTTTGCAAGGGGATCTTTCTCTCATCAATGTCCTTTAGCACCTTGGTCTTAGGCTTGCACGGAGGGACATACTCCAGCAACTGGGTAATAGGGTCCACACCCTGGGTTTCAACCTCCTCTACTGCGATTCCCACATCCTCATCATCCATCATGATGTCTTCAATGTCTTCCTCCTTCGGCTCCAAATTTATAGCTTTTCCCTTCTCCTGTGCAGTGGGCTTCAGTGGGTTTCCCCTTAGCGATGTGCACACCAATATGGTAGGCTACTTGCCGTTTTTATCGTTTGTAGTCTCCTTGGTGGGGATTAGCTTTGGTATCGACGTCCTCGGTGATTTAGGGACCTCAACCAATACTTCAGCCACCGCTGGAGCAACTTCCTTTGCCTCTATCTCAATTTCCAACACCGAATTCTCTGCTATTTGTTCTGTATTTATAGTTTCTGCAGGAGTCAACATAACAATTTCCAATAGTACTCGCGATGTCACTAGTAGGTTTGCAAATGTTGGAGTCTCATTCAAAGCCTCGAAGAATTCTCCGTTCATGAGTGCCTGAAAGCTCAATAACTCAATTCTAAAAATGCCAAGTGTTTTTCATTGGACAGCCACCTGTAATTTATAGGGCAATTTGAATTCAAATTCGACTATTCCCCCCAAATTCGGTCCATTAATGCTAGATTGGCAGAAGATTTTCAAGGAGATAAGCCTTAAATTTCGTCTTAAATTCCAGCAACCCACTCCATTTGGCTGCATTTCAGCTGTTAAATCATGAACAGTGACTTTAATGGTCACTGTCTGGCTGACCTACGTGATTTTTCCCTAGGTAGCACAACTCCCTTTATGTCGCCGCAAACCCTATGACACTTCCTTGCTTCGTAAAATTCTCCAATTTTGCAACTTCCCAACCCAAGTAGTGTAGTTTATAGTCTCGCACCTCCTTTTAGCTGCCTAGACAGACCGCTGGTGTATGGCTTCAATCAATTGCCATTCACCTTTCCTGGGAAGGGATCTCCATTCAATTTGACTAGATGTACTTCTCCTCGATTGGTAATCTCCTTAATGACATAGGGCCCTAACCAATGCATCCTAAACTTCCCTGGAAATTTATCAAACTTAATATCATATAACAAAACCAAGTCATTTACCTTAAAGGTGCACAACTTAATGTGTTGATCATGCCATGCTTTTTCGCACTGCTTTTGGACTTGTTGGTGAAATCTGCTAGAAATCTCTCTTCCTCAAGATCATCCAGCTGTGCAAGCCTTTCCTCCAGGGCTATGCAATCCGTCATACCTGTGAGTGTCATTATACATAAACTAGGCACAATATATTCCATAGGCATTACCTCTTCAATGCCATAGACCAGCCTAAAGAGAGTTTGTCCAGTAAACTTCTTGCATGTTGTCCGATAAGCCCATAGTACCACAAGTATGCGTAGATCTCAATCACTTCGTTGAGAATTGCAAACCTTGGTCGGTGCATTATCCAGCACTTTATTGAATGATTTCACTATCCCGTTAGCATGCGAGTGATAAGGCATGCTCTTCTGGTGATATACCAAAAATTCCTTCATTAGCGCACTGATAATTTCATTCAGAAAGTGCATACTGTGATCACTCATCAAGATCATTGGACAACCAAATCATGTCAGTACATGCTCAAAGAGGAACTTTGCAGTAGTCATGCCTGTGCAATCCTTCAAAGGTTGTGCCCCCGCCCAACGAGTAAAATACTCTTTCACGGTGATAATGTACCTCACTCCCATCTTTCCTTGTGGCTGAATGGGTCCCACAAAATCTATCGCCCATTTCTCAAAGGGTTGCAATGTCATTTGTGGATTCAAAGGCATCTCATCCCTCTATGATGGCCTACCAGTACTTTGACACACATCACACACCTTGCAATATGCTTTTGAGTCCTAATGGAGGGTTGGCCACCACAACCGTATGCGTAGAATATTTTGCGCGATCGCTCTCCCTGCATAATGTCCTCCTGCAGTGCCCCCATGAGCATTTGTGAGGATGCTGCCTCTTTTAAATCCAGGTACATATTGTCACAATATCACGTTAGACCCCATTTTGTATAGATGCCCAACAATGATAGAAAAATTTGTCACACGCACAACTAACTCCTTCTTCTGCTAGATGATGTATCCTTCTGGGGTAGTTCCTGTCATTAGGAAGTGTATTATATCCTCAAAATGATCATCCGTGGTGTGCACTGAAAATAGCTGCATGTCAAGCAATCCCTTCTCCAAATTAGTGGGCTCTTCTCCTGTTTCAATGAGCGATAGATGGTCTGGTCCCACGTTCAGTTTTCCAGGATTCACAATAAATTCAAAATCATATTCCTGGAATAGTAACATCCATTTGCAGATTCTCCCCCACAACACAGGTTTATTGACCAGGTAATTCAGCATAGAATGATCTATGTACATCTTAAAATGGCCTCCCAGCAAGTAGTTTCTAAACTTCTGGAGCACATATACCATAGCTAACTCCTTGTGCTCGATATGGAATAGTTCTTATCTGACTTGGATAACCTCCTGCTTGCAAACGTGATAGGATGGTCCAAGTCTTTTCCACCAGCCTGTGTCAATACTGCTCCCAGTGCTATAAATGATGCGTCAACATGTACATGAAACTCCTTCTTCCAATCTGGGAAGACTAGGATTGACACAGTGACCATCTTTTCCTTCAATACGTCTAGGCTCTTCTTACAGTCATCATTCCAACAGAATGTGGCATCCTTCTTCAACAACTTTTCCATAGGCATGGTGATCTAGGCATAGCCTTTGATAAACTTTATGTAATATCTCGTATGTCCTAGGGTAGTGCACAACTATTTCACACTCCCTGGCACCTCCAAGTTCAGTGTCATCATGATCTTTGTGGGGCCTACCATCAGCCCCTGTTTGTAAACCACATGACCCAGCAGGGTCCCAAAGGGAACACAAAATAAACACTTCTTTAGATTGAGCACGACCTAGTATCTTCGACAGGTATCTAGCATCAAACGCAAGCTTGCTACATGGCGCTTCACCAACCCAAACATGGTCTAATCATCAAAGTATACTTCCAGGAACTCATGAATAAACTCTTTGAATGCACCAATGACTATGCATGAGAAAATTGCAGGTGCATTATTCAATCCAAATGGCATTATAGTGTACTGGAAACAACCCCACTCAGTCATGAAGGTTGTATTGCTCCTATCTTCCAGCGCGATTTTGATTTGGCGGTACCTCGAGAACCCATTAGTGAAGGAATATGCTTCTTGGCCACCTACATTGTCCAACACTTCATCAGTGAACGGAGTCAGGAAAGGATCATGTACACAAGCATCATTCAACTTTCTCAGATCCAAGCATATCCTTATTTCATCCTTTTGCTTCTTCTCTTGTACCACCATTGGGCTTACCTAGTCAGATTCTTCCACGGGCTCAATAATTCCTGCCGCAGGAATCTTGTCTAGCTCTAAGTGGACCTTTTCCTTATACTTTGGATTGAGATGGTAAGGCCTTTTCTTAACTGGCTTTGAGTTGGGCTTCAACGTGATCTTCATAATACCTAGGTCCTTGATTATCCCTTTTAGATTCGTAAACTTAGTAGGGAATAAATCTTGGTATTCACAAAGCAATTCAGCGACCTTATCCACCATTGCATTGTCCTAGTAATCTCCAATCTTCGTGAATTTCGGCTCTGCCACTATACCAATGTTTATTTTCTTCATTTTCAGTGGTACGGTGATATGGGGATTCTCAACCTATGGTCCTTCGACCTCGAGGTGGCCTTCTGTTTCAGGGATCTTAATTCTTCATGGATCCTCATCCTCTTCTTCAGCAGTTACATTATAACATTCTAGTGCATGACTCAACAGATTTGTTTTGGGGAATTTGGTATCTACGGATAAATACTAATTCCCTAGATAAGTAGCCATATCTAGAACAACAATTTAAATCACTTTGGCCTTTTCCTATAAGCAATATATAAGACAAAGAAGATGAGAAGACCTACTTGTAGTTTTTCTTTCCTCTTGTCTCCTTTGTATCGATCCTGTCGCTCCTTCCCATGGCCATACTTAACATGCTTGAGAAGTACTTGTAGACACAAGCAGAAGACAAAGTACCGATCAAATCAAAACATCTATTGAATACAAGTAAATGGAATCAGATACATTTCACACATATTAGCATCATATAACAATACAATCATATGGGAAAAAGGTTTAAATACTTTATTGAATAGAAGAAGGAATTACAGCCATCGTGTCTGATTCAAAGTCATTCCTCCAGCTTGGATCCCATCCACATCACATCAAAAGCATGACAAACTTGTAGCATAACAATATGTGCATCAAAGCCAATTCTCATAGCAACATTATCTCCTTACAATTCAACATAGTCTAGCACCTAATCACCTAGAAGAGTGTTCGATTTATAGGAAGATGAAGGAATTATGTCATAAATGGGGGTATTGAATGTCCTTCCATACTTAGAATTAGTCCATGGAGGAAGGGATGAGAGGATTGGATGCATCATAACTCATTCCTCATCCATTTTCGAGCTCATAAGAGTTGATAAGTGAGGGAAACTTCTAGATGACTCCAAGAGATAAGAATATTCCCCAAACCCTATGTAAATTTCACTCAATCTTGCCCAATGCAGGTGAAAGAAGGCCTAAGTGCTCTGTAAAGAAACCTGACATGGAATCGACTGCTCTACAGTGCACCCTTACATGGGCCTACCTACGTTGTCCCTTTAGAGGTCATTTCAGGATGTCTTCAAGTCATGAAACTTTCTCAGAAGGAGGCATTCAAAAGGGTGAGTTGTTTAGGGCATGTACCAACTAAAATTAGGGTATGATGAGCCCTAAAACATTGATCTGGATGATGGGAGTGATGTGCCCAAATGGATCTGTAATAGCTACCCCCTAAAGCATGAAGTCAAAAAAATGTTAATGTCAAATGAAATGCTTTACGATGTGATGAGGAGGTTTTGAAGTGGAAGGTGATCTTCATCAATTACAATACATATATCATGATTTTTTAATTTTCTCATGAATTGCTGAGGGAAGGCATACCCATGCTCACCATATAAACTTTCACTACATGTACACAGACAGTTGTCTATAGATATAGATCCATGATCAAAATGACCATCAATGTAAAGCCATTGTACATATGATTTAGTACTCCTGAAATCGTAGCCTGGATGGATGAAACTAGATCTGGGGTCTCCTATATCATTGAATCATTCAATCAAGTATGATTCTAACCATGTGAATATGTGATCTAAAGTTGAACATGGGAAGACACTTTCTGATTACCAGCCGATGATGTACGTTGTTAACATATGCGAGAGAGATCATTGATAATGGTAATGATCCTCAAGGTACTATAGTAGATTTTGCATGGTGTGAATGGATGATTTGATGTCAAACACCATACAAATTCTTTCAGTCAAAGGCCATTGATTTCAACCTATCGCCAAAAGTGAGAAGCCTGCCATTGATGTATGCGAGCCTCGAGGTACTGGAAGGGTGTTTCTAAGTCAACTTCTGGGATAATGTACTGATGTTGACAAGAAGAGACTCATCATAGGAGGGACTTGATGTATCCCACATCAATGAAATGAAATGAGTGTAATGATTTTGGAGGCGAAATCTGACTGATGACACAAGGTTTAGGAATGGCGGTCATGAAAATGAACGTTTATGGTATTGCAAAGGATGAATTTAAATTGGATGACTTCTCTTAAACATGTCAGCAACACTAAAATGAATTGGTAGCATTGACCCAAAACAAAGTGATGGATGGTATGATAGACCAATGGTATGATAACCATTAAGCTGATAACCCAACCCAAGTAGTCATGGTGATGAAGTGAAAGTGTCATGTTCAAGAGCGACTTGCTACCATAAAGTGGTTTTCCCCTTTTGCCCATTTTTCCTAGTCATTGCTGACCAGTACCTCTTTATTTTTTATCAAGCTTGAGGAGGATAACATATGCTTATTGTATAATTCCACCCTTCGGGTGAATCCATCGCTATGTGATGTTTTAACGACTCTATCGAAGTTGAAACTCGGTCTTGTCTAGATGAACAAGTTTGTCGGTATTTGATGTTTTAACGAGTTTAACAACAATGATAACTCGGTCCTTTTCATGTTTAGAGAGTTTGAAAAGGGACAAAAAGAAAAATCCACAAGTTATTTTTCATATATTTATCTCTCAAGCTCGAAAAAGAGTAAAAAAATATGAGAGATAACCTATTGATCATGTTCGATCAACATATTCATTCTTTGTAAATAATCTATCTCAGCCTGAAAAATGGTTAAACTTATATTGAGTAGATGCCATTTCCAATCCGTTAACGAGTTGTAAAGGACAAGTGCTTGGCAATCTTTTCATATTTTTGGAGTCTCAAAAGAGCTTAAAGAGAAATCCACTTTGAGGAACGAGTGGTGTCTAGGGTAGCAACTGGTTTCGGTGATGTTCGTACTTCTCAAAACATGTTGATTTATGTGAAGAGGTTGGCTAATAAGACCACTCATTGCAACTGTTCCTCAAAAAGGGTAAAACAACCAATTGAAGGCATATGATCGGCCAAGCAGATAGTGATGATGGAAGGAGAAAAACCAAGGCTCATCTAACGGAAGAGGCTGATAGAATGGAAATCAAGAGGCTTAAAATGGAGAAGGGTTCATTTTTACACAAGCTTGAACCATAGGTAACTATGGTTGGATTCAGTTTCATGTTTACATAAGCTTGAAATGAAGAACTATGCTTGAATTCAGTTTCATTTTTACAGAAGCTTGAAATGAAGAACTATGCTTGAATTCAGTTTCATTTTTACACAAGCTTGAATCATGAAAAACTATGCTTGAGATTGGTTTACATGCCCCCAACATGATGACTTGATTCTAGGTGCATGCCCCCCAAGCTTCATTACATTCACCTAAGTAGACTACTCGTGGCTATCAAGTGGATGGAATGAAGGTTCATTTATGAGATCAAGTGAAAGACTCGACTAGGATTTTACGAGATCTACACAAAGACTGGACTTGGAACATTGCTCTAGTGGACCTTCTTTCATTTTTTAATGAGCTTGACACAAGACAAGGAACTCTACTTAGACCCTTTGTTTCATTTTTTAATGAGGTTGACACAAGACTAGGAACTATCCTCATATCCTTGGTTTCATTTTTTAATGAGGTTGACATAAGACAAGGAACTATCCTCATATCCTTGGTGTCATTTTTAACAAGGTTGACACAATACAAGGAACTATCCTCATGGGAGTTGTTTCATTTTTTAGTGAGGTTGACACAGTAAAAGAACTATCCTCATATTGGTCATGACTTCCAAGAGGTTCTCATCAGATGGGAGAACTATGCTCTGGGAGGGATCCGTAGCAAGGAAATCAAGATCTGGTTCCAATGCTCCCATTACATAATGTAAAACATCATGTAATTGATCGTCAGTCGATGTAGGAATGAAATGGGTTGCCACGTAATTGACTCGTGGCGGGGATGATACCATTGGAACATTTAGGGAAGATGGTTGACTAGAAGCCATATTTGGACACATAAATGAAAGCTGGTCAATGGTTACAATTCTACCTTCATGTGGGAAACAAATCACTCAAAAGAGTGTTTAAAAATAGCTCCCACGTCATAAACGTAATCACGCGCAAGAAGTAAATTGTAATCTAAAGGGCCTGGGACTACCATCACATTCAGATAAATTATTTTTCTTCCCAAAGTAATAGGCAATTGAGGAAGGATCTCAAATGGTTGACTGGTTCCTCTGTTAAAAGACAACAGATTCTGGGTAACATGCACAAGTGGCAGTGAACTGAGCTCTTGCCAAGCAATGGAGGAAAGGATACTCACAGATGAACCTTCATCTATAATAGTGTCAGATACAATCATATTATAAACCTATACTATGATATGGAAAGGCACATAAGAAGGAAGACAACATCCTACCAGTCGATTCCAATAAAAGGAAGTAACTAGACTACTTGGAGGGGGTACCATAGAAACGAGAGTATTATCCCCTTGTGTTACGAGAACGGGAGGATTTTCCTCCTGTCTTGATGGAATAGGAGGGTTGTCTCCAAGCTCATCAGAATCTAAAGAAATAAAAAGAACCTGAGTCATATCATACTCACTCTCTAAGGGAAAGGTACGATTAATTGAAGGTGAAATCGGGTCAACTGTTTCCTTGACCTATGAATTTGCGTCAGGTATAGACTCATGGGATTCACATTCAAAGAGAGTGGGTTTGACCAATGGTTGATTTGGGTCAATCAATTCATCAACTAGTGAAGGATTAAGGGAGATTCTCCTGTCACCAGATGGAAGTCGATGCAGTGAAATAGGATGGTTATCCAACACTTTTTTGGCTTCATCCAGATAGGGACAGAGGTGAATGGGGTGATTCCCTTCACATAACCTACAAGGAAACTTAACTTTACCCTTCTTTCCACAAAATTTACTACCACTAGTTGATGGTGTGTCACCAGAATGATCTCCAGAAGTTGATGACACAGGATGATGTGAACGAGAAGACAATTCTTCTAAGATTTGAGGAATACCAGGACAATTTTGAAGAATATGGTCTCCTGTACAAATTTTTCATCGATATCGAACTTTGTGAGGCTTAAGGGATGTCTTCTCATCAGAAGTTGCATTTGAAGCAATGGTTGCTTGGTTGCCCCTCTGCTGAATTGGCCTCTTATTCTTCTTCTTCCCCTCTTCTTCTTAGCCACCTGGTTGCTAGTATCAATACTTCAACTAGGAGAAGAGGAAGAAGGGAGGAAGAAACAATCGATGGAGAAGGCAAAGGGTCAACTTTGGGATCAACTGGAGGTTGCTTTTGTCCAGTCGGAGGAGTACTCAACTGTGGAGAAATCATGACATTTTGAACCAAGGAGTTTGAAAGCAACCATACTGGCAAGCCAATGGTAAATCCCAAAATGGATAATGTAGCCATATAAGGAGAACCAATATTTCCAAAAGGAGGAAAAGGACTAGGATTCCCATCAAAAGGAATTCCTTCATTGGTGGACTCCGGATTTGTTGCCATATGTCTCAACCTAAGATCAACTAAGGAGCGAGCATGGAGGATGTTATCTGCAGTCAATTAATTTTATTTTAATGAAAATAACATAACATAAAAAAAAAAGGGATGATCTAGGAGAAAGGATTACCAAGCAACTATGAATTGCAAAATACCTCCCAGTGAACCAAGAAGTACGGGTAGGCAATCTCCCCGAATGTTGTGTTTGGTGTATCATAGTGTACAAGGTGGCTGACTCAGTTACCTAAGGATGGATAGCAACCTAGTGTTGTCCTCCCATATATAGCCGAAAGTATGTGGAGGTCGAATCTGTGTTAGTGCTGTCTAATGTGAAAACACAGAGTGAGAGCATTCCAATATACTTTAAGTACTGTAACACTTCCCTATATACCTGAAGGTGCGTGGATGAGCTACGATATACTCAGGTATGTGGAATGAGATATCACACTTGGAATGTATCGTAATGTATCGCACACAAGTTAGCGACAATTGATATGTTTTTCGATGCCAGAACATGTCTCTAGCCTTGAACCACTAAATGTTTTTTGTTAATGACAATGCTCCATTAGGTAAATTGATGTTCATTTTAAGTTTATCTTGCTTAGGAAGTTTCCTTTCAAGTTCACCACATGATGTATTCTGAAATTCCTAGGAATGCAACTATTATGATAAGCATTCTTTCCATTCAATTTAACAATGGAAATCATATCTACTAGGGATAGAACAATCAGATTTCTTTCTATCAAAGAGAAAAGAGCACAATATAATGCAATTTACCTAAACTATTCCTATGAGCACACTCAAAATTTTTCAATGCAAAACTATTCCTTAATGTGAATGTGAACAAAAAGGAAACTAATTGTTATGTAACTAGCTCAAGAAAAAGATAGAAAAGATAGATCAATGCCTTAAAATTCAACCTCTTCAAGGGGGCAACCTCCTTTACATTACATAAATGAACTATTCTTTGATGATAGAAATGAAAAGGTCTCCTTTCTATATATAGGAGTCTAAGGGGTCATAACATAATCAAAGACAACATAACAATAATAATGTAAGGGCACAATAATAACAATAGTGGGCTTCTATGGGGCACAATAGTAACAATATGGGCACTACATGGGTACATCAATATAATAAGTGCGTTGTACTAATAAGAATAAGGGGTTAAACTAGTAGTATAGGGGCCTAACATGCCCCTCTCCTTCAAAAAGCGTTGTCCTCAACGCTTGAGTAGTTCTTGATGCTTCTGTATAAAATTCTTGTCCTTCCATGTGGAATCTTCAGTGGGTAAGTTCTTCCACCTAATGAGATACTCTGAAATTGATCGATTTAATATCTATCGGGTTCTTGTTTCTGTGACTACTCCAGGTTCCAATATGATTTTTCCTTCCTCTTCAATTTCTGGCAATATTGTTTGAATTGGGAGCTTTTGCAACTTTTGAATAAGTGGCCATACTTCTTCGTCCTTCTTCCATTCATCCCTTGCTTCGTTTATCCAATCTAGCTGGATAATAGAAATAGAACAAAGCAATTCTTCCACATCATCATCCTTGAAGAGTCTTCCCATTCGGTAGGGTCACCATTTTTTAAGTGCATGTAGTATTGCCAACATTTCCTTCTCATAGATATCTTGCTTGAGATGTAGTAGTAAAAATACCCAATCACCTACATCAGAGAAATTTTCACTACGATGTTGATCTACCTATTCTTTCGTTTGATTTTGCACCGAAGTGGCGTTATCCTTTAAAAGTTGGAGAACTTGTTGTTGATTCTCGATGTGATCTTTCACTGCTTGAACCTTTTTCTTCTTGATATGTCCTTCTATCTCTAGAGTTTGGGGAGTGGTAATTTCTTCTAATCCTTTA
>APFE030073904.1:36596-69747 GCA_000404065.3 Pinus taeda | reverse complement strand
TGTAACAAAGCCCTTTTACTCTTTCCAATTGTTGTGGTGTTGCTCTAAAGAAGGTGTTGCTCTTTGTATCCTCATAATCTGTTATCATATCTTCCATGAAAATTGACCACGTAACAAGTTGTTTACGAGAACAAAGCCCTTTATACCATAAAAATTGATTTGGTTTTAAATATGAAGATGCAATACCTACCTTTTGTAACAGTGGTACATCATGTAGATCAAAATATTGCTCCATCTGAAGTATCCAATTTACTAGATCCTTGCCATCAAACTTCCTCATCTTGCTTTTTCTTGATTTTAGGAGCTCAATCTTGAAACGACTGTAACTCTGTACTTTTGGATCTTTAAGTTTTGAAATTGTTATTTGTAGTAGCCCTCTGCGTCCTCTTTCTAATTCCACCAGTCTGATCCAAATTGGATTCTCCAAGAAAGAGTTATGCACAATCTCCCAAGATGACCTGATTATAGACTAGTTCAGTAGAGAAAACTTGTACGACATGCCATGTGTCCCTGTTTCGACCTTTGACTCTAAAAACAATATACAAGAAACTACAGTCTGTCCTCTTTCTGTACCTTCTTACGAAATTTCAATCAGATGCTTAGAGAGAAAGTTATGACGAGTTTCCCCAGGCCACCTGTTTGGAATGTAATTCAGGAGTCTACAAAAAGACCAACTTCCTGAGATCATATCTCCACAAATATAGCGCAAAAAGATCTAAAATTTGGACCCTAGATTTAGCGTGATGTCTTCTCAAATGGGTTTTTTTTTCAGCTTCTGAAACATAGCATAAAAATGTTATAGCGAAAATGCCACGATGACCTGTTTGGAGCAGTGAAACCCTAGAATTCAAAGCTCTGATACCAAATGTTATGTAACTAGCTCAAGGAAAAGATAGAAAAGATAGATCAACGCCTTAGAATTTAGCCTCTTCGAGGGGGCAACCTCCTTTACATTACATAAATGAACAATTCTTGGATGATACAAATGAAAAGCCCTCCTTTCTATATATAGGAGTCCAAGGGTCATAACATAATCAGAGCCGACATAACAATAATAATGTAAGGGCACAATAATAACAATAGTGGGCTTCTATGGGGCACAATAGTAACAAAATGGGCACTACATGGGTACATCAATATAATAAGTGGGTTGTACTAATAACAATAAGGGGTTACGCTAGTAGTATAGGGGCCTAACACTAATGCACATACAACGAATCAATCTTAAACAGGAACAAAGAAATCACAACAGTTCTATTTCGAAAGAAAAGAAGACTTTTACAACACTTTCTTTCGAACAAACATCAATTGAGTATAATCTAACTTTGACTATGGATTGATAATGAAAAAGAAAACACTTAAGAAACATTAATCAATCAAGTCAAAGTAGGGCTAGAAAAGGAGATAGAAACTTGTTTTCTAGGACATGGCATTCCTTGATCAATCAACAAGCAAAGACACAGAGAAAAGTTAGAAAAAACTCATTCCAAAGGTGGGAAACTGACCCTAGGAGGATCAACGCAACCCTAAATGGGAGATAGTGTGCTTTAGAGCACTATCCCTAAGCCAAGGGTGCTCTGCAGTGCACTGTGTCCCTCTCAAGCCTGTGCTAGTGACAGTGAGCCATTTCAAAAGGCAATTTGACACAGTTTTGACCAAAATTTCAATGCAAAAGAGCTGAAATACAATCAATGAACACAAGTAGGGTCTACAACAGTGTCCTATGAGGTGGATAAGCTACTAGGAAGGATGATCTTCCCCAGTATGCTCACCAATTAGTTTTGGAGAATTTGGTGTCTACAGATAAATATTAATTCCCTAGATAAGTAGCCATATCTATAACAACAATTTAAAGCACTTTAGTCTTTTCCTATAAGCAATAGATAAGACAAAGAAGATAAGAATACCTACTTGTAGTTCCAATTTCCTCTTGTCTCCTTTGTATTGATCCTGTCGCTCCTTTCCGTACTTAACACGCTTGAGAAGTACTTGTAAACACAAGCAGAAGACAAAGAACCGATCAAAGGAAAAAATCTATTGAATACAAGTAAATGGAATCAAATACATTTCACACATATAAGCATCATATAACAATACAATCATATGGGAAAAAGGTTCAAATACTTTATCGAATAGAAGAAGGAATTACAACCATCGTATCTGATTCAAAGTCATTCCTCCAGCTTGGATCCCATCCACATCACATCAAAAGCATTACAAACTTGTAGCATAACAATACTTGCATCAAAGCTAATTCTCATAGAAACATTATCTCCTTACAAATCAACATAGTCCAGCCCCTGATCACTTAGATGAGTGTTCAATTTGTAGGAAGATGAAGGAGGTTATGTCATGAATGGGGGTATTGAATAGCCTTCCATACTTAGAATTAGTTCCATGGAGGAAGGGATGAGAGAATAGGATGCATCTGAACTCATTCCTCATCCATTTTCGAGCTCATAGGAGTTGATAAGTGAGGGAAACTTCTAGATGAATACAAGAGATAAGAATATTCCCCAAACCCTATGTGAATTTCACTCAATCTCACCTAGCATAGGTGATAGAGGGCCTAAGTGCTCTGCAAAGCACCCTGGCATGGACTCAACTGCTCTGCAATGCACCCTTACATGGGCCTAACTGCATTGGTCCCTTTAGAGGTCATGTCAAGATGTCTTCAAGTCATGAAATTGTTTGGGAAGGAGGCATTCAAAAGGGTGACTTGTTTAGGGCATGTAGCAACTGATCTGGATGATGGGAGTGATGTGCCCAAATGGAACTATAACAAACGTAGCCCACTCAAGCTTAATTAGGTCAAAAGGATGTTGCGGTATGCTAAAGATTGATCATTTCACCTCTTGTAGTGCTTCGTCAACACGGTCAAACCCATCTTCAAAACTAAATGTCATTATGAATCCTTCGCGCATAATATCCCATTCACTTGTAACATGTTGGAGATTTGTTTCTACATACCATTTCATCAAGACGATATCTAGGGTATGAAAGAACAAGTGCACCCATTCAAGTTGGGGCTTCTCTCCATAAGCCTGAGCGCATTTGGCCAAGTGCCCATGCGGATCATCCTGCCTATCATACTTGTCTGTCATTCGCATCTTTAACTTCCCAAAGCATGTTCTCATCATTCTCCTACATTCACACCAATCATCAAAGCTTCCCTTGTGCATACCCCACCACTTTGGGGGCATAGTGCATGGTACTGAGTCTAACGCTTGGAAGTGTTGCTTTTCTGGTACCTCCATCTCAAATGCATCCAGAAAGATATCTACATCATTCAGGACATCAAAAGTAGGAATATTTCTTACCTCTAATGACACACAGCACATCGACTGAGTCATCATATTACAACTCAGTGTAGTCACCTCATGTAGTCGATTTTGCCAGCACTCTAGTTCTTCATCAAAGTTTGAGGTGCAGGAACTCTTGCGATCCCATGTAATTAGTCCATCCACGATGGCATTCACCCAATCGTGGTCTTGCACTGTTATCTTATAAATATAGTCTAAATCACCATCACTCTCATAATTGTGGATTGGTTCATTATAACATGATCCTTGAACAGGATCTAGGGGTACTATTACGTAGAGCGATTTCTTATCAAATATCATCTTTTGCTTCTTTAGATTGATTACCCCATTCATATCAATAGCTAAATCAATTCTAAGGAGCACAGGATAGGGGTTGTTATCATCCACTATTTCTATTACTTCAAAGTCAGCCAGTGCACTCGCACCTTCAATATCTACAGTCATCCCCTGCAACTGCCCCATGGGGTTAATATTTTATTGGTTCACTATCCTTAGCTAAATCAAAGACCATTGCAGTGCAGGTCTCCCCATTCATTCCCAAGTTTGTTTCAGTAGGATGTTCACATCTGACCCCAGGTCCAAGATAACATAATCCATCTCATACTCTCATATCTGTGCATTCAATCTCATCTCCCATCCCATCCTTGTTTTATGCTTACCAATATTTCGTACTGCACATGGCTCAGCCGAAGTATTTTCGGTGCATCTATTTATGATCTCATGTAGCCCTTTCATAGCCTTTCTACTGCATAGTAGCATCATGCAAGTGCCCAAGAAGGTTGTAAGCATATAAGTATCCATCTCCTGATCAAGCTTATCCTTGCTTCCTGAGGTGGAGGCCTCAGCGAAGCTCTTCTTCACCTCCATGAATGTTTCACGTGCGCACTCTAAATCAAACTCAGTCTCCTTTGTTGGAGTTTTGCAAACCCATGTACTATATTTGGTTTGTTTCCCCTTGTAATCTCCTATTGTGATTCCACTTCGGAGCACTATATTCACGTTTGGATTCTCTTCACGCAGGTCAGACATCATCATCTATAGCTTCTGAGTTTGCGGAGGTGGTAGTGCCCCTTTGTCACATATCCTAGCTATCAGTGTAGGACAGTCTTCCATTTCATGATCAAACAGAGTGCAATACTTGCATGACAGACGTGTTGGGTTAGTGCAATCATGGGCATAATCTCCTGGTGCTCCACAATTTTAGCAGATCAATTGTCCTTGACCTCTTCTAGGTCCTCCTTCACCTCGACCTCATCTGCGCCCCTGCAATCTTGTTTGTACCATCCCCATGCTCTAGTTAGGGTGTCATGTTTTTTCCTGGACCCTAGAGGTAGGCATTCTATCCATCATCAATTCATAACTTTAGCAGTTGCACTTATCACACCTGACCGACCTATAGAAGTTGTAGAACAACTTTTATGGTCTCTATACAAACTTTTGCAGCAAATGACAATTATATGTGACATGCTTTTCTGCTACCTGACATAGAGCGCACCACAATGCAAGCCCCGCGCTTGGTCCTACTTGAGCTTCCGGCCTCAAAGGCAATGGTCCTCCTCCTGTAATATAGTTTGCAAACATCGGACAATGGTCTTTGTCATGCCCCTGACTCTTGCATTTCAGACACCATATCTCTTCGCACACCTCTGGTTGAACTACTCTGTCCTGCTTCAAACTTTCCATTTCAAGGCAAATATTTTTCAACTACGCATGGATTTGCTAAACCCCTAGATTTGGATCTTACATCGGTGTTTCATGCAGTCTCATTGCAGTCTCCAAGGCCTTTTCCTAAGTTGTTATCTTCTATTGTGACATCGCAACCCTTAAGTGTGGCAGTAGTGAAGCCACAAACCATTTGCGATGTTGTCCGTCTATTAAATTCATATTAGCATCGTGGATCTTACATTTCAACCTCTGATCTAATTCCCAAGGTGTCTCACCTAGTTAAATCCTGATTTCCTTGAATCCCACAATAGACTGTGCTTCATATTTAGGCCTACTTAATTCTTTATTCAACACTATCTGGATGTATACCATTCGAGCACTCGGGTTATCATTAGAGTACTTAATGTACTAGGTTAGTGCATGGTCTTGTAGAGCACTAACCAATGTTGCCTTCTTCATGTTATCATCTGTAATGCCCTGAGCTTCCCATACAAATTTTACAATGAACAAAAATTAGTCCGGGTCCTCATTCCCCAAGCCTTTAAACAAAGGCAACTTCACTGAATTTTCCATACTAAACTGTAGTGGAGGCAGAGGTGGTACGAGTGAATTCGCAGGTGAAGGTGGTGAAGTTGTAGGTGGAGTGGGTGGAGGTGGCAGTCGTGGGAATCCTTATCTTATATATTGAATAGCACATCGCGGAGAAACCTGCTCTATCCCTTCTTCATCACCTCACGGAGGTGAAATCAATGAGCTATATTCAGGACCCTTTTTTCCTTCATTCCTATAATTTTTTCCACTTCATGTAGCTCCAAACATCAAGGTAGGTGCATAAACCATTTTTCACATAATAACATTTTAATCCAGGTGTTCAAATATTTCACATACTTACCTCACAGTCCTTCAAATAAACGTCACTCCACCTCACTGTAGTTGACTAAGGCATCGACCACGAATTCAATTACAAATCCTTCTATTATGCAATTGAGCCAATGATTTACAACATAGGTGATCTTATCCTCAGATGCTTCCAACCTTTACACTAGCTCCAGGGTCCACACAATAGGACCGTCAAGTTTCCACCTTCCTTAGCTATCTGCTAGCTTCGCAATCCACTCGTATAACTCAACCAGAAAGGAGAAGAAAAAGATCTCATGGATATTTGTATATAAGTACCTATCCAACCACTATTCCTTTGTCAGTCATGGGTTTCTATTCTCCTTCACCATGAAGTCATGTATCTTCTTATCCAACTAGTCTCCATTCTCTTTCTTAGTTGGATTCCAGTAATACGACATCACACATCTCTTATGCAGATTCTAGTCCTGGCAATGGAACCATTTGTTGGCTTATTGGGGCCTGAGCCGCCTGACCCAGGTTCAACGTTAATTAGCTAAACAAATCCCTACACTATTGGCCCTTTTGGCATCAGCTCGCGGAGCGCGGAAAAAAGTATCACCTGAAGCAGTATGGGGGGATGCTGGAACCATGTTTCCACACCCTGAGATGGTCATGATGTCATTTTATTCCTTCTATACCTACCTTCGTGCAAGTCACTTAGTTCTAGGACTATGTCTACCTAACCCCTTATTCCTCACTTCGATACCTCCTCGAAAGGGTATGGATGACCTTCGCGCAACTCTAACCCTCGATTTAGATACTTTCCTACTCTAAGGTAGTGTATTGCTCAGATTGTCAAGTTATCTTAAGAATCTTACTTGTCTTCTTAGTCACTCACAATTAGCACCATGTAATCAGATATTCTTATTTGTGTTCAGTTATCCAACATAATTACATTCATTTGTGCACCATATAAGCATTATAAAGGAAATTCATACATAAAATGACAAGATGCATTAATCAGAACAAAGACACAAAAATTGCAGAATACTTCTCTTTATTGATATCTTCAAGCGATTAAAGACTCTATCCACCCTATGTACACAACTGCAGGGGTCCGCGCACTCAGTTGTGGACTTCCACCCTAGGCCTTTATGCAGTCAACTGTAGAGCCTCTACCTACGCTACGACCCGAAACTTAGACTTCTTACTTCAGAGCTATGAATTTCTTCTTGATTATCTTACCTAACTCTAAAACTATTTAGAGCTTAGCTCTTTTTATACAATCCAATGGTTTTCGGACCATGGGTAGGTCTTTTATAGCCCACTTTACTTTACAAGACTAAAGGTAGACTACCCTTTATGACTTATGACACCTTCGTGCTCCGCGACCACAAATGCAGAGTCTTCACAAGTTTATTACAAAATTTGACCAAAACATAGGATTTTAGCCCCAATATTGTCCTTTGGGGGATCTCATTCCCAACAATCATGTAGTTGAGTTTATGTTTGAGTGATATTGTCAGTCCAAGGGTGTGTGTGTTGTTGTAGTTTTGAAAGAGTACTGGGTTATATGCTACTAATCTTTATGTTGAGCTCAAATTTATATGGTAATGCAGATAGGAGTCTATTGTCATTATGATTTTGGTCAGAGAAAATTATCATGTTGAGATGATCTATTGGTGTATGGCTAAGAAAAGGTGTTGGTGTGTCAGAGCATGTTGTCACTAATTGGTATATGGTTGAGAATCCCTTGAAGAAGCACATCATTTATGTCAATAATGCGTAGGAGATACTTTTGTTGAAGCTAGAGGTCATGTCCATGAGTTCAAGAAGAGAAACACAATTATAAATTTAAGCTTGGTTGATACTTATACCAACATGCATGATTGTGATCTTGGCTCATTGATACACAAGTTGTTGATATATTAAAAATCCTAGTAAGTGATGGTTATATATCTATTGTAGAGATTGGAATTGATTACTTACTTTTCTCTCAAATAAATATTTTCCATAGGATAGAATGCAATTGTTTAGATTACAATAGAGATATATGAAGCAATCAACATGAGAAGAAGTTGACAGGTCCATAGAATCAGAATCATAGGGGGATATTAGTTGTATGGGAGTAACTTTTCTATTAATATGTTGATTTTACTGGTGAAATGTAGTTTTTTAGTAAACAAAAGGAGAGAAATAGGTGCATACACAAATTCACAAGGTTACATATAGCCTATACTTGATCAAACACTTGTTGGCTGAAAGTGTTTCCATTTTCCATTGATGTCAAAGGGGGAGAGAAAGTACACAAAATTGCATTAGTGAATAAGAAGGGAGAGATAACAAGTGAAATGATGAGACCAAACATGGAAGTGCTCAAACCATCTTTTTCCATCAATGAAACTCTCTTAGTAGAAATGATTTCAGTGTTGTCATCAATAAGAAAGGGGGAGATTGTTAGAATGTGTTTTCATCAACGACAAAGGAATTGTTGTTAAAGGAATTGTTGTCAAAGGCATTGATGTAAAAGGTGTCATCATTAATGTCAAAGGTGTTGTCATTGTATGACTAAGCTCATTTAGAATGTTTGAAATATGATGTCATTGATGTTAAAGGAAGTATCATGGACTAGAAAGTCTAGTTATTGTGGATTGGTAGTCAATTCAAAGGAGTGGAAAATATCATATGTTTCTAAGCATATTAGTGAACAAATGTGTTTCAAGAAGCAAAAACTTTGGAGTAATTTTCAGTTCAAAATATCAAATCAGTTTTTGCCTCAAGATATTTTATTGAAAGCTCTTGGCAATGGTATGATTGGATAGTGCTAGGAAAGATGTTTCTAATGATATGATGAAGTCTGAAAAAGGATTCCTCGATCAAAAAATATTGTAGGTCAAAGTTGTAGGTTAAAAATTCACAAGTGTAAATCCAAAATTTGGTGTTGGGGTTATCTAGCCCTAGACTTGGCGATGCTTTGGAATTCTACCAAGTTTGGCAGATTTGGTGGAGGTCGAAGATTAAATGATGGGCTAGTCAATGGACATATTGCAAAATTAATAATGGATCAATGGTTATCAGGTGGATAATTACATGATGGTTAACGTGTTTTCTTGCACTCGAAGGGAGCTAAAGGTGGAGTATAATCCGAATTGACAATAGGATCAATTCGGGTGACAAACTTGCACATGGTTTAATAGGTTTCCAACACCTGAAGGGTGATCTGGCATTGTTACGTGGCTTTTGCAGATGACATGTGCCAACAAGGATGAAGCAACATACAGGTGATTCATAGGTCCCACTATGGGACACATCACCCCGACGATTTTTGAAAGAGAATAAGTGTTAAGTTTCAGGGCGATGCAACGACATGGGACCAAGCATAGGAAGCATATTATTGGCACGAGTCATTGGAATGGGGGACCCCACTCAACACATAAACCAATGATTTATTCTCGAAAATTTCCATTATATTTTGAAGTTTTGTTTCCGAGGGGATGAGGCACTAAGATGAGGTGGCAAGCACAGTGTTAAAGGAATACATGTGGACCAATGAAAAGCTCAGGAGATATTACACAGGACAAGTGGAGGTACTACCTCAACACATTAACTTGGTGGATACATCCTAAAATTTATCAAAGAAGCTCCATTTTTAAAGGTCAGAGGCTAAAGGTGCTTCCAAGACTCGGTTTTTTTTGTGGTTTCATTACTAAGTGACCTAGGTGGCTATTGAGAGGCTCCAAAATAGAATTCTTTAGATTTCATCGAAACCAAGACCAAAATAAAGAGCTCATCATCCTAATTACAATGGCACAAATGACAATAAAATATGACTTCATATGTGTAATTCATTGGCAATCAAAGTTCAAGTCAAAGGGAGCAGTACTTTTGTTGCCAGCTAAATTTGTAGGCTCACTAAACCTAGTTGTCTAGCTAAATTTGGTAGAATCTATTAAAATTGGTGGAAGCTAATCGAGCAACAATTTGTCAGTTAACAGTGGTTGGAACTTGTCAATTTACACCTATTTAATTTTGGAGGTGACCCTAAAAATTTGGCTGACGGTTGTTAATTGTTGTTACTAAAATAATAAGAAAAAAATAATTGGGATGGCGGGCCACCCGAATGGTAAATGTGCCTACCCATCCCCACCTGTCATATATATAATATAATATATATATATAATATAATATATATAATATATATATATTATATATATATATATATATATATATATATATATATATATATATATATATATATATATATATATTATATATAGATATAGAAAATGGTCCACAACCCATCCATATAATTACCACACCACATTTTAAATGGGGACTAGCGAGGATTGAATGCGCCACTGCCAACAAACACCAACAAAGTTGCCATAATTTTAAAAAATGATGAAAGAAATTTGAAATGACATGTTAATAACAATTGAGTGATGGTTGGAACTACGGGCCTATCCATTAACAAGAAACCTTACACAGAATCCACCATCTGATCCACTAACTAGCGGAATTTTGTTTTATCTTTCCATGATTTTTTATAAAAACACTTTGATTTTACCATTCAAAAGAGCGATGAAGGCCGCAAGCCTTGGAACTATGGGCATTTGGAACCTAGAGTGGAGAACCCTAGGAACCTTGAACTGGTGGAACCATGACCCTATGGAACCTTAACACAGGGAGTATATGAAGAATCTCTTAGATTCCCTAGGGAAAGAAACTGAACAATATCTTCATGCCAATTCTCACCATTTTCTGGCACATACATTCACATTTCTTAATACTCTTACTACCGAAGCTCTAAGTATATTTGATAATAATCACCTGGAAGATGACAAATCCCATCTTCTGAAAGTTTTTGAATCTAATGGCTATGGTAAACATCAAGGTCTTGTAGCTTTTTAAAGATCTAGTAAAGGTCCAAAGATTAAAAAACTCATGATGAACATATTTCTAATGTTTAGCTTCCATTCATCCATGGGACCACTGATATTATCTCTCATATTCTTAAAAACAATAATGTTTCTACTACCTTCAAACCCCTGAATACCATTATAAGCTCCCTTAGATCTATTAAGGACCCTATGAATCCTAAGGACATGAGAGGGGTTTAGTCAATCCCTTGCTCTTGTGGGATTCCCTACAATGGGGAAATTGGTCCCATGATTAATATAAGAATTCAAGATAATGTAATAGACATTAAGCACAATAGTTACTGCTCCTAAGATATTACTGAACATGCAAAGAAAACTAACCACCATGTTTGCATTGAGGATTCCAGGGTCATTGTGAGGATTGATCATTTCCACCATAGGAAGTTGAGAGAGGCCATTGAAACAGAGAAACAAGAAAAAAATATCAAAAAGGACGATGGTTGGAAATTAAGTAAGAGTTAGATTCTTGCCAAAAATTGAGGGTTCAAAATGTAGACCAAAAAATAGTCATGATGTGATTAATCCAAAAGTAAACTTCAAAAATTTTGAAAGTGTCATAAATATGTCAACTTTATACTCAGATTGCTCAGAATTTCACTAGGAATATGATGGTATAAATGGTTTTCTGATATCATTAGCTAATTTTCCAAAGGAAAAAGATTAAGGAGTGGAACCTTGATGCAAGAATCTGCAAGGAATCTTTTAGATTTCCCAGAGGCCCAGATTTGATAGCTTTAGAACAGGGTCAAATTTATACTCAAATTTGACAAATTTTCTCAAGGAATGCAATGATGTAGTCAGTTTTGGCATTGGAGTAGAAGATATTTAGGCCATTGCCAAAAAGGAAGGTATAATTATGCATTTGGAAACTTTTCTTGTTTTTTCTAGAAAGTAGTCATGTTTACAACCATTCGTCTCAGAATTTTGAGATGAATGTAGTGATGATGAGTATGCCTTGAAATCTAATCAGTTGATTAAAGAGGTCCTTTTTATGCTACTTTTTGAGAGATCATTCCTTTGTCATGTTGAGGGAGAACATATTGTGAGTGAGAGTTCTTTGCAGAAGAACATCTCTTGGGAGAGACATGCCATTCAAGATAAGGGATTCATTATTGTCTTCATAGATATTGCATTATGTACTCATATTTTCGTAGAGACTAATAGCAAGTCGTTGCCACTCTTGACCCAGGGCCCAAAAATGTAGTCCACAATGGATGAACTCCATTATCATATCATGTGTTTGATTATAGTTTATGGTTTTTTGAAGTGTTGCATCAAAATATAAGTGTCAGTAAAATTTCCTGTAGATGGGGATTTTTGTTTGAAAGTGTTCACAATTTTTTTTCGAATCAAGTTCTATCAGAGTAGTCTGACCATTTTTCCAGTGATTGTGAATGTCATCATGGGAAAATAATTAAATTGCAAGGCTTTAAGAGTTGGAAGTGATTAACCATTACATTCAAGTAGAGAATTCATAACTTAGAAAGCTTCTACAGGATGCAGGGGAAGAGAAGTGAAAATTGAGGCTCAAGTTAGAGGAGGCTGTGGAGGAACAAATGGGAGAATGTGCCACTAACAAAGGAGAACTGGCCAAAGAAGATGATGACACATCACCAAAAGAATCAAAGGTAAAGGAAACCTCTTCTTCTCATGATGCTATTTCTGTTGGAAGAAATGAGATACCTATTCCAAGGACCGGCATGAGACTCCTCACCAAGATGGAGCATAAAGGAGGAGGGCTTGGTATTAATGGCCAAGGAATTACTCAACCATTAGAGATTTTAAGATGGCCTCGATTTTCAGGATTGGGGTAGATTGAAGAAGAGTGTTCAAAGGTAGCAAAAGAAAGGGCTTCTACAAACAAAGAATCCAAGCCATTGCAAAAACCATCGTGGAAAGAGGATGTTAAGAGCACATCAAAATATTCTTGTGATAATGGAGATTGTAGATAAAGAGATAAGGAAAGTACTTCTCATCAAATATGCACCATAGACAACCAAGCAAGGTATAAAAGGTTTTGATTTTCTAATGTTCCTTTTGATTACAAGTAGATTGATAATGATGAGCAAAACTTATGGCATAGAAAACCATACACTTTTTGTGGCTCGTATAACCACAATGTTTCCAAGTGTTGTAAAAGAATGGAACTGAGGAAGAGGACAAGACATGAAGACCCTTATCTATATTAGGGTTGTAAGGAGGTAAGGAAATTTTGGAGGAAGAATAATTTTTGCATCCATTGCAACAAAGGTGGACATAAGAGAAACACATGTTGGGAGCTCCATCGAGAACAACGACCAAAGGAGGACCAAAAAGAACTTATGAAGGAAACTATCAATGAATTTGATCAACAAGAGAATAAACTACAGGAAGAAGACCAATTAACCTGGTTGGGTAAGAAATGGAGATTTATAAGTATATTATCATTGCCACATTTTGTAAATCAAATGTTGTGAAATGTTTGTAAAAGTGATGAAGTGTTTTCCATCACTTATGAATGCAACATGGTGATATTTTTGGTTGGGAAATGGTTTTTGATGTAAAATGGACCATGATTTTGCTATAAACTCTTGGAAATTATGGTTTCTTTTAGTCTTGTAAGTTGGAAATGTATTGGAAATTATAGTTTTGCATATGGTACATGTGTTCGTTTCATCATTCTAAATTTTGAATTACAAAGGTGAAGGAAGGGGAAGGTGGCATGTAAGAGGAAACTGATATGAAAAATGAGATTACAGTCATGCTCATGGTTTTGGAGGACCAAAAGATCCTAAGTGGGGAGGAATGATCTAGGTGGTTCTAGAGAGACTAAAAAATTGAATTCTTCGGATTTCGTCGAAATTAGGACCAAAACGAAGAGCTCATCATCCTGATTCGAATGATGTAGATGACACTCAAATCTTGCTTCATATGCGTAAGTTATTGGTAGTCAAAGGGAGAAGTATTTTTGTCGCCAACTAAATTGGAGGCTCGGTGTTAACTTGATGGGCCCTGACCTAGGTTTAGCATTAATTAGGAAAAAAATCCCTACTGGCCGTTTTGGCATCAATCTGTGGAGCACGAACTGAAGTGTCACCTGAAGCAGTATGGGGAGATGCAGGAACCAAGTTTCTGCACCTAGAGATGGTAGCAATGTCACTTTATACCATAAACCTTCCTTCACATAGATAATCCTCTCAGTCTTCTTCTAGACCTCCACAAAGGTATATGACTATCCTTCGCATACCCTAGATAGGCGGATCAGACACTTACATGCATTTGTAATTATTCTTACTTCTATTTTTACCCATATTCGCTTAAGCATTGACTAATTTCAACATTCATTAAGATGATCTTCATGTAAACATATATTCTTACTTGTGTTCACACAACAAAGAAAAACATATGGATTCACACATCAATAAAGAATTAAAACATAAATCTAGTATTCATAATAACATAATCATATGAATTTATAGTAGAAGTAAAATAAATGATACACAGATAATTCTAGAATAATTCTCTTTATTGAGGCTTTAGATCCTCTTTACAAAATCCAACTACCCTGCGCACAAAGCTGTAAGGGTCCACACACTTAGCCGTAGACTTCAATCCTAGGCCTTTGTGCACACAACTGCAGAGCCTCTTTCCAACGCTAAGACTCTTCGCTCTTAGCTCTCATAGACCCATTACATTCATCAATGGCTCAAAACATACGAGATTGAACTTAACTACCTTAGACTCCTTTAAGTCTCTTCTTTTATACAATCCCATGGTCTGCGGACCATGGGTGGATCTCTTAAAACCAATATGAATTACATAAACTAAGGTCAGAAACCCTTTATGACACTTCATATATTCACTCTCCATGACCACAAAATGGAGATATTTTACATTCTTTATACAAAATCTTGGGCTTTTAACCCCAAAATTGACTCTAGGGGACCCATTCCCAATAGACCCCCAACACGAATTTGGTGACTTTCCCCCAAGTCACTCTACTGGCATGGATATCTTATTGCGAAGACTTGCCATCTCTACTTTCAATACTACAACCTCGGCAGTACACTACGTCGCTGTCAGCTTAACCTGCTTCGTCGCTAGTCTTTCACTATCTGCTTGTATCTTTTGCTATGTTTCCTACAAACTAGCCAATTTACCTTAAATGGTGGCCATGAGCTCATAGGCTTCATCTAGCCAAGGCCTCTAGCCTTCAATACTGCCTCCCTGTGCTGTGCTACGTCCACCTATTCCTACAATGCCTTTTCTTCCTACAGCTTCACCAACCTCTGCGTTATGGCAATGGTGGGTGCCATCGATCTGACCTCATCATACCTCTGCTGCAGTTCCCTCTCCTCGGTCTCTAATCTTTGTAGGTTGGGATCTTCCTGCAAATTGGTAACTACTTCGAGTGACTGCTTGAAGAGCATAATGCAATCCTTCACTGCAACATCTACTATTGCAACTACATCTTTGATAGTTGCCTTGTGCTACTATCTAACTTCTAGTGGAGTCAAAGGTTGGGCCTTCAACTCAAGATTTGTGATCTTAAGGTTCATCTCAAACTGAACCTTAGCCATCCTTTTCCTTGCGTCGTGCATACCTGCAGCGAGCTTTCAAATTTTGGCGTCGATCAACGCATCTTCTGTGATATGCAGCTCCAAAATGGTTCTGCATGCTTTAGCTATGACGGTTGTGGTGTGCTCATTATTTTCCTGAATCTTCTTCAGGAGATCAATCACAGGCATATTCTCAGCAAACATCTGGGCATTGTTAACCTTCTGCTCGTTGATCACATTCAGTGCGCACTGCTCTCGGGCCCGAAGTTTCATGATCACACCATCTTGTAAGGTGTGAAGGGCTTCACTTGGAAGCACATCCAAGTTCAACCCAACTCTCTTGAGAGCACTGATGGTGGCCCTGTCAACTTCCACTTCTATAGTCAAAGCTCCATCTGCCAGTGCGATGACCCGAGGATCCATAAAGGGAACCATCTCCACTACTTCTGAGGTTCCAGGCGCCAAACTAGTCAATGCCACGCTACCCCGCCCTACACCGGTCTGAGCAGCCTGTATCTATAGCTTGTGCAAACCCGTCAAAATGGCGACCAAGGCTTGTTTCTTCTGCTACTCAATTCCATGCTTGTGTCCCTTACTATGTCCCCATTGTCTTTCAAATCACCTTTTGTTAAGGTGATTGGGTCAAGTGATGATTTGTTGGCCTTGGACTTCTTCTGCGACCCTTCTTTTTCCTTCTCCCTAGTGCACTTAACCTGGAATGGAGTAGTCTCTGGGTCTGTACCACCCTGCTTTGATTGTTGCTCTTCTTCCTCTATTTGTGATGAAGGAGATTTTTGACTTCTATTAGAGTCATGCTCTTCCTCGTCTTCCTTCTCTTTCGCCTTCTCCTTAGCAGTGTGCTCTACTCTGGTTTTTTCCTTAGTCTCCTTTTTCCTCCTGTCAGCCAACTGCTGCATCTTCAACTAGGCCTCTTCCTTCTTCTACTTTCCTTTGGACTTAGTGGACCTAGAAGACAAATCTGAGGTCGTGCACCACTCTATTGGCCAATGATCGAGGACCACTGCGATTTCATCATCTGTCAAGGTATGGAAGATCATACCATTTCTATTTGGGGTCCTTCTATGCTCTGATGGAAATGCAGTGGAAGTTTGCCTTGAACTTCACATATCTTGACAACTGCTTGAAAATGGTTGGAAACAACTGTGGTATCTTGTTGATGTCCATATTGATGCTCATCTCCATCAAGACCCACAATACCTTGCTCTCACGGACTCGCACAACATCCTTCATGGCCCATAGTGAAGAAAACTTTGTTCCTTCCGATAAATCCTTCACGACTAGAGGAAACCAACTGTCCTCTAGCAGCTACCATGTGACCAACACAATTGATAACAATAGCCATGATTAGTGAAAGGTATTACTCTGGTCTTGTGCTTCTTTGTAGTTTGTGAGGAACTCACTGCAGATATAGCTTGCCTAATTGAATTTTACACCCTCCGCACACTGGGCCACTAGTGACACAACTCGTGTTGGCACCTCATCTGCGCAACACTTCTGCATTATCTTCCCAGCCAAAATCTGGGTGGCTACCTTGACAACGAGGTTGGTTATGCTTGATATGGAGTATCCACATAGTTTCTTGACAAGTTTAAACTTGTCCTTCATTCTTTCAACAAGGTCGCACTCGCCCTCCTTGCCGCCAAATGCCTTAGCCGAGTTCAGCCCTGAACGTGGCAACAAAGTGATCCTATGGATCAGCATATCAGTTATTGGGATTGGCTCCTCCAATCACAAGCGCTCATCATGCACTAGATAAAAAAATTGTTTGATCACGATCATGTTTATGGGAGTGTATTGGTAATGTGGTACCTGTAGGAGATTCAACAACCCTGCCTTGTCGACCCCATGAATTCACTTCACTGGCTCTAGCACGGTGACACTTGAATCCTTATAAAATACTCTCTGCATGAAATTATCAGTAGACAGGTGGGGAAACCACTCTGTGTCCACCAGGTCCCAATCCCCAAGTTTTAAATGGGGGACGCACACTAGGCACAATCCTTCAAACGTGATTTTCTCTAGCATTAGAGGCATGTTGAGCATAAATTTTCCCTCATCCAGATCCTTTGTGATGTTCACCTTACCCTGCCATGGGGGATGTATTCTGGTGACTTGAAATATGGTATACCTCTTCAATATCAATATCTTCTATGCCCATATCAGTGTCTTCCATGCCCTCATTGGATTCTAAGTCAACCACCTTGCCTTTCTCCTACGTGGCAAGATTCTCTTTCTTCTGGTGCTTCCTTGGCAACTTGGACACTGGCTGTGTTGCTTTCTACTTATCCTTCTTTGTCCTTGGACCCTCTCTGGTCACAATAGGTCTCGGCCTAGGCGACAGCGGAAATTTTGGCACTTCTGCAGTCACCTTTACACTTGCAACCTTAGGGGCAGCTTTCTCAGAGGCCAACGATCCTCCAACACTTGCAGTTTCTATGGGCACCAACATGAGGCTAGTAAGGAGCTCCTATGTTTCCTTAAGCAACTTGTCAAACATTGAACTGGCCACCAAAGCTTCAAAATTCTCAAGATTCATGCGCACATGATAGCTCAACACCTCAATTGTCAAAATGACAAGTGTTTTTCGTTGGGTGACCATCTGTAATTTATAGGTAAATTTGAATTTGAATCCAACCGTTCCCTCCAAAATCTGCTCATAAATGCTAGATTGGCAGCAAATTTTCAAATATCTCATTCTTAAATTCTGACTTAAATGTCACCCCCCCCCCCGGGTTCCACTTAGTCATTTTCTCATTGTCAAATCATGAACAATGACCACAATGGTCACTTTATGGCTTCTCTACGTAGTCTCCCATTCAATAGCACAACTCCCCTCGAGCTTCTGTTCATACTGTGACATTCCTTCTTTCCACGTAGTCCCTTCGTCGCATAGCTCTATAACTCGGGTAGTGTAGTTTATAGTCCAATGCCTCCTTTCAGCTACCTAGAATGCTAAAACTATGCTTCCACCATATATTCATCTGGATAGATCCCAGTGTATGGCTTCAATTACCTGTCATTTACCTTCCCTAGAAATGGCTCTTTATTCAACTTCACCAGCTAAACTTCTCCACCATCGGTAATCTCCTTGATGACATAGGGCCCCAGCTAATGCATCCAAAATTTTCCTGCAAATTTATCAAACTTGTTGTCATATAATAATACTAAATCATTTACCTTGAAGGTGCAAAATTTGATGTGATGATCGTGCCATGCCTTTTCGTGCTCCTTTTGAACTTGCTGATGGAATCTAGCCAAAAAAATGTCTTCTTCAAGCCCTATTAGCTGTGTGAGCCTCTCTTCCAGGGCTCCGCGATCCACCATTCTTGTGAATGCCACTATGCACAAACTAGGTACAATGTACTCCATCAACATCACAGCTTCTACGCTATAAACCAGCCCGAAAGGCATTTGTCTAGTCAGCTTTTTGCAAGTGATCCTGTAAGCCCATAGCACCGCGGTTACGTGCACATCCCAGTCATTTCTTTGTGCATTAGAAACCTTCATCAAAGCATTCTCCAATATCTTATTAAATTCTTTCAACCATCCCATTATCCTGTAGGTGATACGATGTACTTTTTTGGTCATAAGCTTGGAATTCCTCGATCAACACACTGATTCTCTCATTAAGGAAATGTGTACCATGTTCACTCATCAAAATCTTCGGGCAACCAAACCTAGTGAGTACATATTCAAATATGAAATTTGCTACTATTTCCCATGTACATTCCTTCACACGTTGCACCTCCACCCATCTAGTCAAATACTCAGTCGTGGTAATGATGTATTGCGCACCCATCTTCTTTCTTGGATGCTGAATTGGTCCTACAAAGCCAATCGCCCACTTCTCGAACTGCTACAATGAAATATGCAGATTCAGAGGAAGCTCCTCCCTCTACGATGGTCTGCCAGTCCTATGAAATGAATCACATGCCCTACAATAAGCTTTTGAATCCTTATGTAGTGTCAGCCACCACAACCCCATGCATAATATCTTCTCCGTTGCCGCTTTTAATGCATAATGCACTCCCGTAGCTCCTCCATGAACTTCAGCAAGGATGTTGTTCCATTCAAACTTAGGCACATAGCATTGCAGTACTTAATTTGATCCCATTTTATACAAATGTCCTACAATGACAGAAAATTATGCTGTGCACACCACTGATTCCTTCTTTTGTTTTCTAGTGTACCCTTTTGGAGCTGTCCCCATCCTCAAGAAGTGTATAGTATCTTGAAAGTGGTTGTCTGCGATGCACATGAAAATAGATGCATCCATCAAACCTTCCTCCAGATTAGTAGGCTCCTCTCCTATTTGAATGTGCGACAGATGATCTCGCCCTACATTCAATCTTCCTAGCTTCACAATGACTTCAAAATCATATGCTTGAAACAACAACAACCATCTGCATATCTTCCACCCCAACACAGGCTTGTTAACCAGGTACTTCAATGCAGAATGGTCAGTATACATCTTGAAGCGTATGCCTAACAAGTAATGTATGAACTTCTAGAGTGCATACACCATAGATAACCCCTTGCACTCTGTTATTGAATAGTTCTTCTCACATTTAGACAATTTTCTACTTTAAAATGCTATAGGGTGATCCAAATATCCATCACCGTCCTGTGTCAGTATTGCCCCTAGTGCAATACATGACGCATCCACATGCACATGAAACTCCTTCTTCCAATCTAGGAAGACTAGGACCGGCACGATGACCATGTTTTCTTTTAGCACATCTAAGATTTGTTGACACTCTTCATTCCAACAGAATGTAACATCCTTCTTTAGCAGCTTCTCCATTGGCACGGTAATCTGAGCATAACTCTTAATGAACTTTCTATAGTATCTTATATGGCCCAACATTATGCGTAGCTGTTTCACACTTCTTGGTGCCTCTAAGTTAATTATAACAACTATCTTAGTTGGGTCAACCATTAACCCTTATATACACACCACATGGCCTAGAAAGATTCTAAAAGGAACACAAAATAAACATTTCTTCAAATTTATTGTGATATGGTACCTCTAGCATGTATCCAACATCAAGTGTAGACTAGCTGTGTGGTACTTTACCAATCCAAACACCATCCAATCATCAAAGTATACCTCTAAAAACTTGTGAATGAAGTCCTTGAATGCTACGATAACTACACATGAAAAGATCGCCGACATGTTCTTCAACCCGAATGACATCACAGTATACTAAAAGCATCCCCATTTAGTCGTGAATATCTTCTTACCTCTATCCTTTGGCATGATCTTGATCTAATGGTACCCAGAGAACCCATAAGTGAACGAATACTCTTCCTGGCTGCCAACATTATCCAGTACTTTGTTGGTGAATGGAGTCAGAAAGGGATCATGTATGTAGGCATCATTCAACTTCCTAAGATCTACGTATATCCTTATTTCATCCTTTTGCTTCTTTTCCTGAACTCCTATCGGGCTCACCCAATCATATTCTTCGAGCAATTCAATAATACCTGCGACAAGCATTTTATCCAATTCTAAGCAGATCTTTTCTTTATACTTGGGGTTGAGGCAATAAGCCCTTTGCTTGATCAATTTCACATCTAGTTTCAATGTGATTTTCATAACTCCTAGGTCCCCTATTATCCCTTTCAGATATGAAAACTTCATAGGGAATAAGTCTTGATACTTGTGGAGCAATTCAACGACCTTATCTATTGTTGCGTCATCCCAGTAGTCCCCAATCTTTTGCAAATTTCAACTCTGCTCCTGTCCCAATGTTCCCTTGCCTCATTATTAGTGGCCTAGTGATATCTGGATTCTCAATCTGTGGTCCCTTCACTTCATGGTTACCTTTAGTCGCTGGGATATTAATGTTCCTTAGATTTGTGTCCTCTTCCTCAGCAATCACATTATAGCACTCCAGTGTGTGGCACAGATGGGTGGTCCAATCTGGTTGAATTATGTCCAAGGGATCCTGTGGTATTCTGAAGATCGATGCCTTGAATTCCTACAATGCCTCATCAATACATTCAAATCCGTCCTCAAATCTAAATGTCATCAAAAACCCCTATTGCAAAATGTCCCATGCTTCAATGCCATGGCAGAGCTCTATTTCCAAGTACCAGTTCATCGGTATTACATCGAAAGTATGACAAAACAGATGCACCCACTCAGGCCAAGGCTCCGCTCCATAAACCTTAGTCCATTTGTCCAGGTGATCACGCAGATCCTCCCTTCCATCATATTTCTCTGTTAGCCAAACTTGTGGGTGACCAAATCACAATCTCATCATCTTTTTGTACACGTGCCAATCATCAAAACTATCTGTGCGTACCCCACCATCTTACAGGTGTAGAGCGCAACACCCAATCCAAGGCTTGGAAGTGATGCTTCTTTGGCACTTCCCTCTCAAATGCATCTAAAAATTTATCAACATCGGTTAAACAATCATAATAATGTAGATTCCTTACCTCTGATGATACACAGTGCAATGACTTGGTCATCATATTACAACATAGTGTAGATACTTCATGCAGTCAATTCTGCCAGTATTCCAACTCCTCATCTGAATCTCATGTGCAGGAACTTTCGCGGTCCTAGGCAATGCGTCCATCTGCTATCAGATTTAGCCAATCATGATCTGGCGCTGTTATCTTATAAATTTGGTTCAAATCATCATCACTTTCATAATCACGGACAGGTTCAGTATAGCATGGTCCTTCTACAGAGTCCAAGGGCACTACTACACAGATTGATTTCTTCTCAAATACCATCTTTCACTTCTTCAAATTGATTACCACATTCATGTCAGTGGACCAATCAATCCCAAGGACCGCAGGGTAGGGATTGCTATCATCCACAATCTCTATCACTTCAAAGTTAGCCCGTGTGCTCGCGCCCTCAATATCAACTGTCACTCTCTGCAATATTCCCATGGGGATGATTTTTTGCTGATTTTGCATTCTTAACTAGATTAGAGACCACTGTAGTGCAGGTCTCCCCATCCTCTCCCATGTCTGTTTAGGAAAAACATTAGTATCTGACCCCAAATCTAGAATTACTTGATCCATCTCATATTCTCCTATCAACATGGTGAGCCTCATCTCATGCCCCATTCTTTCCTTATGCTTACCAATCTTCTTGACTACACGTAGTCCATCAGGAGCATTTTCTTTCCCAACACACTTATTTATCAGTTTCTTTAATCTTTTCACGGCCTTTCTATTGCGCAACAGCTTCATACAGGTCTCCAAGAAAGTAGTAAGCATGTAAGGGTCCATCTCTTCAGCTGGCTTATCCTAACTTCCTGAGGTAAAGGCCTCAATGAAGCTTTTCTTTGCTTCCATAAATGTTTCTCGTGTGTGCTCCAGATTAAACTTGACCTCCTTTTTTGGATCTTTGCAGACCCATTCACTTTCTTTAGGCTACTTCCCCTTATCTTCATGAGTCGTCATTCCACTCCACATCACAATATTTACCTTAGGATCCTCTTCAAGAGGCTCAACCCTCATCATCTGCAGGTTCTAAGTCAGCTGCGGAGGCTGTGACCCCTTTTCATGTATCTTAACTAGCAACACTAGGCAATCTTCAGCCGCGTGGTTAAACTGAGTACAATATCAGCATGACAGATGCATCGGGTTCATGCATTCTCGTGTGTAGTGTCCCGGTCCTCCACAGTTGTAACAATTGACCTATCCCTGACCTCTACCAGGTCCTCCTCCACATCAACCCACTTCATGCCCCTAATATTTGCCTCACACTCCCCCAATGCCTTGGTCCGGAGGCCAAGTTCTGCCTACACCCTATATGGGGGTGTTCAATCCATCATTAGCTCATAGCTACAGAAATTATTATCATCATAACCCACCAATTGAAATAAGTTGCAGAAGAGTTGCTTCGGTGTCTGTACGAACTTCTACAACAAATGGAAATTGTCTGTCGCATGTTTTCCAACTACTTGACAGATAGCACACTATAGCACGAGCCCTGTACTTAGCCCTGCTTGGGCTTCTGGCCTCAAAGGCATCGGCCCCCTACTACAACATAATTCGTGAAGACTGGATAGTGATCTTTTTCATGTCCCTGACTTTTGCATTTTAGGCACCAAACTTCTTCTCTCACCTTTGTCTAAATTGTTCTATCTTTCTTCATACTCTAAAATTCTAGGCACAGGTTTCGCAACTGCACGTGAATCTGCTGAACCCCCAAATTATCATCTTGGATCAGAGTCTCATGCAATCTCATTGCAATATCCAGGGCTTCTGATTGGGTCCCAATCTTTTGCTATGATAAAGCAACCCGCAGATGAGCGAAGAGCGAAGCCACAAACCATTCGTGGTGTTGCCCATCCGTAATATTCATGTTGGCTTCACGGATTGTGCACTTCAACTTCTGATCTAGGTCCCAAGGTGTCTTGTTAAGCTTCACCATGATCTCCTTGAATCCCACAATTGATTTCACTTTAGATTTGGGCTTGCTGAATTCCTTATTCAGCGCGGTCTGAATATCTGCTAATGAAGCCATCAGATTATTAGTGCAGTACTTGATGTACCATGTTAGTGCGCATTCCTAAAAATTAGTAACCAACGTTTATTTCTTCATTTGATCATCTGTAATACCCTAAGCTTCCCATATAGCCTTCGCGACGAACCAAAATTGGTCCGGGTCCTTAGTTCCTGACCCCTTGAACACAAGCAATTTATTGCATTCCCCATATTGGATGGTGGCAGAGGTGGTAGTGGTGTGGGTGAAGGTGTATGCAGTGAAGGTGAAGATGGAGGTGGTGTAGATGGATGGGGCATTCACAGGAACCCTTTTCTTATTAGTTGAACAATGCTCTGTAGAGAAGCCTGTGTTGCTTCCTCATCATCACTCATAGGAGGTCCAATCAACATGCTATATTCAAGGCCTATTTTCCCTCTACCCTTGAAGATCTTTCCACTTCGTGTAGCTCCAAACATCAAGGTAGCTACACAACCCTCTTTTCACACAAGAGTATCTTAATCCAAGTATTTAAAGACCTTAAATACTTACCTTGCCGACCCTTGAAGAAGTGATGCTCTACTGCACTGTAACCCAGCAAAGTATTGATCACAAACTCCATCACGAATCCTCCTATGAAATGATCGATCTAATGATTGACAACATGTGTGATCTTATCTTCAGAGGCTTCCAATATCTGCACTAACTCTAGGGTCTAAACTATCAGACCGTCAAGTCTCCACCTTCCTTGGACGTCTGCCAATTTCGCAATCCACTTATATAATTCAACTAGGAAGGAATGGAAGAAGATTTTGTGTATCTCTATGTACATATATATGTCCAACAACTATTCTTTCATCAATCGTGGATTCCTGTTCTCTTGCACCATGAATTCGTGGATTTTTCTATCCAACCAGTCTTTGATCTCTTTCTTAGTTGGATTATAGTGATGCGACATCACACATCTCTTTATGCAGATCTTGGTCCCGACAATAGAACCATTTGTTGGCTTGATGGGCCCTGATCCAGGTTTAGCATTAATTAAAAAAGAAAATCCCTACACTACTGGCTCTTTTGGCATCAATCTATGGAGCATGGACTAGAGTTTCACCCAAAGTAGTATGGGGGGATGCATGAACCAAGTTTTTGCACCGAGAGATAGTAGTGATGTCATTTTATACCATAAACCTTCGTTCACGCAGGTCGCTAAGCCTTTTAGGGCTTATCGATGTACTCTTCTCAGTCTCTTCTAGTCCTTTGTGAAGGTCTACGACTGTCCTTCGCGTACCCTGGATAGGTAGATCAGACACTTATGCACCTCTATAATTATCCTTCTGTTTTTACCCAGATTAGCTTAAGCATTGACTAACTTCAACATTCATTAAGATTACCTTCATGTAAATAGATATTCTTACTTGCATTCATATAACAAAGCAAAACATATGGATTCACGCATCAATATAGCATTAAAACATAAACCTAATATTCATCATAACATAATCATATGCATTTATAAAAAAAAGTAAAATAGATCATACATAGATAATTATAGAATAATTCTCTTGATTGAGGCTTCAAATCCTTTTGTGCAGACTCTAACTACCCTGCACACACAGCTACAAAGTATCTTTCTTATGCTAAGACTCTTCACTCTTAGCTCTCACAAACCCATTACATTTATCAATGACTCAAAACATACCCAAATTGAACTTAACTACCTTAGACTCCTCTAAGACTCTCCTTTTATGCAATCCCATGGTCCATGGACCATGGGTGAATCTCTTAAAGCCAACATGTCTTACATAAACTAAGGACGGAAACCCTTTATGACATTTCATATCTTCGCGCTCCACGACCACAATATGTGGAGACTTTACAATATTTATACAAAAAAATGTGCTTTTAACCCCTTAACTTGGGCTTCTAACGCCAAACCTTGGGATATTAACCCCAAAATTGACTACACGGGACCCATTCCCAATGCTCAGTAAATCTAGTATTCGTGCTAAATTTGATGGAATCTGCTAGAATTGGTGGCAGCTAACCGAGAGACAATTTATCACTTAATGACAGCCACAACTGGTCAATTTGTCACCTATTTAATTTTTCTAATGACCCTAAAAATATGGTTGATGATTTTTTATTATTGTTATTACAATAACAATAATAAATTAAATTGGGGTCGGCAAGCCACCTGACCGACGAAACTATCAACCTCTCCCTTTCTGTCATATTTTATCTATATATATGTGTGTGTGTGTGTGTGTGTGTGTGTGTGTGTGTGTGTAAAGCGACATGAACAAGACACCAACTATTGAGCTACATGGTGAGATTTGGTGGCATATTTGGAAGTTTAGCCAAAGATACAACAAGAGCTAAAGTCATTCTTAAATCCTATAACTTACAAGAATTGAAGAAATCAACAAAATAATTCAGAGTTTGAGATCATGAAAGTAAATCAAATATCGAGGACCATTAGTACACATTAGAATAATTAACTAAAGTGGAAAAATAATAAGAAATAAAGATCAAACCTCAGTTAAGGAGTGAATTAAGAGTTGAACTTCGTTGAAGTTCTAAATCTAAAAATATAAGCTAAAAATTATTTATAAGAAGAATTGGAAAACAAAGTTGGTGGTTGTTGGTGCAACAATATGCATATTGTAGTATGCATCAAGAATGAATCAAAGATGCATTAGGGAGTGAATGTATGATATTTGGTG
The DNA here is from genome assembly GCA_000404065.3 of Pinus taeda. Lineage (NCBI taxonomy): Eukaryota > Viridiplantae > Streptophyta > Pinopsida > Pinales > Pinaceae > Pinus > Pinus taeda. The sequence goes on along the minus strand of APFE030073904.1, from coordinate 43,239 downwards.
TCTAAAGGTGTTTTAATGGCTATATTGGTGATTTGAGGTTGTTGAGATATGTAAGAAGAAAGGTGGTGTTTAAGAGAGGAGGAAAATAGTTTCTCTATGCAACGAAGGCATTGAGGTGTGAGAGATATGAAGTAGTATTATTATATGTAAAATTTCTATTGGTGTGAGTTTTAAAATTATATGAAAGAGGTGTCAAAATGGATGAAAAGTGGGTGCCTACACTCTCGGAAGTATATGCTTCTACCTGAGTAGGTGTCTGAAGAATAGCTTCGGGTGGGTGCCTTCACAAGTGGGTGCTTGCAAAATCAAGGAGTGGGTGCTTCTTGTTGGTTGATGAGATGTTGAAAAAGAGGGAGTGTGTGCTTCCTACTAATAAGTGCTAGAAAAATAAATCAGGAGTGGCAACTCATTTCAATGGTAGCTGATAAATTAGGGAGTAGTAATGTGCTTTTAGTCGGTGCCAAAGAACATTGTAAATGTAAGTTGTAGCTTACTTTGGATGAAGGAGTAAAGAAAATATTTGGGTCTTTGCATGGGGCATATGTGTATGATATCTTGTTATATGTTTCACATGTTAATTTATGATGCACATATGTGTGTGATAATGTTTTTTGGTGTTTCACATGTTTACTTATGATGTTTTTTACATGTATGATTATTGAGTAGCTTGAAAAGTTTAATTTGGAAATAGTTTTATAATTTGGTCAGAGTACTAATTCAACCCACCTCTCAATATTGGTCTAGTTTCTAACAACTCCTTCATATCCCAAAGCACACCTAGACTTGTTTAATGAAATATGTTCATTTCTTCTTTTTATTTGATGGTATTTTTGTAGGGCATGAGAATGCCCATGTTACTAACCTATTAATGATTGAAAATATGTGGTCATGTCCCTACTTGGTAGTTGTTAAATCTCCCAAAATATCCATGAAATTATTTCCCAAGGATGAGTGGGTACAAATATGGATTGTATAGACCCTACTTCTTATTACTAGGATTACTAGTACAACAAACTATATGATGTATAATGACCCTTGTTACTTAATATTGCATTTTATACCAATACACGTACCTATGTAAGTTGGTAGTTGTCTTCCCAAAGCCAAAATATCCTACAACCTTGACAGGTTGAGCCTCTATAACTAGTCATAGTCACTCCCCTTTAGGAACATAAAGCTTCTTCATGCTATAGATTAACCCATTCTGGAAAGGATAGTTAACTTTTCTCTCACTATGTTGTACATGAATCTCTCTTTGTAGTTGGTGAAGCACCTCCTTGAAGAGCTCACCCTCTATATATGCATCATGTCTAAAAGGCTCCATGTCCACTAGAGTGAAAAAATATATAATTTTTTATGTGGGTGGCCTTGAAAACATGTTAGCAAACTTGTGTTGCTCTTCATGTACCTAATGACTAAATGAAACTTCTATAAGAACAAAATTCACTTATGTTGTCTAGTCTACTATAACTTTCTCTAGGCTTGTAGATATTGTAGTAGTTGGTGATCTATGTGGATGACTGTCTCCTTTCCCATTAGATAGTGTTTCCACCTTTTGATATCTTGTATAGGATCATATTGTTCCTTTCCATATTTAGGGTAGTAGAGAACCACCTAATTAAATACTTCATAATGGTAGCATAAATTCCTTCCTCCTTAGATCAATGTTTCTCCTATGGATACCCATTTTCATCCATCTAGACTTTGAAGGGCTTATGTAAGTTTGTTAATGCAAGAACCGATGCTTGATTAGTTTTATTTTACAACTCTTCAAAGGCCTTTTGCAATGGAGGGTGAGATCCTTGGAACTGTGTGACATTTGAAACCTAGAGTGGAGTGCTTGTGGAACCTTGAACTAGTTGAACCATGATCCTATGGAACCCTAAAGTAGGGAATATGTGAGGAATCTTTTGGATTCTTTGGGAATAGAATTTTGACAATGTCAGAAATATTCCAACTTTATACTCCAATTGCTCAAAATTCTTCCAAGAATTTAATGGTGTAGATGATTTTATGATCTGAGAAGCTAATTTTCCATAGGAAAAACATTGAGCAATGGAACATTGAAGGTGGAACCTTGACACAGGAATCTGGAAGGAATCTTTTAGATTCCTTGGAGACCCAAATTTGACAGTTTTAGAACAGGGTCAACTTTATACTCAAATTTCACGATTTTTCGCAAGGAACGTGATGACACATTCCTTTTTGGCATTCAAGTAGGCAATTTTTAGTCCATTGTTAGAATGGGAGTTATAGAAATTTGAGATTTTATTGACATAGATTGCATTATATACTCTTATTTTTGCAAATATTAATGAAGCGACTTCCCAACTCTTGATCTAGGGCTTGAAGACATAGTCCACACTGGATGCACTCTATTATCATATCATGTGTTATGGTTGCTTCTTATTTTCTTCTTGATTATAGTTGATGGTTTGTTGAAGTGGTTTTTAAAATATAAATTTCTCATGTTTCACATGTAAATATAAGTGTCAGTAAAAGGTCATGTAGATGAAGATTTTTGTTTGAAAGTATTTAGAAAAAATTTCTAGATCACCAAGGGTACAAAAGGTTTGATGCATATGGTTAAGCTCCTTGAGGCTTAGAACAAGGGGCTGAGTAGGCAGTGTTATGTAGAGGCTTCATGTGTTATACAACTAAAATCATAAAAGTTCCAACTAACATTGATGTGTTATAGTGTTGGGCTTTTGGGATTTAATAAAGCACCTATGGGAAAAAGTTCAATTGGCACAAATAGGTCGGTAGCTTTGGCACTTATGTGCCATATTTGTTTTTTTTTTTGCACTAAACTAGTAGTGTGCTAAAACTTGGATAAAGCAACATGAACGAGACACCAACTATTGAGCTACATAGTGAGATTTCGTGGCATATTTGGAAGTTTAGCCAAAGATACAACAAGAGCTAAAGTCAGTGTTAAATCCTCTAACTTACCAGAATTGAAGAAATAAACAAAATAATTAGAGTTTGAGATCATGAAAGTAGATAAAATATTGAGGACCATTAGTACACATTAGAATAATTAACTAAAGTGGAAAAATAATAAGAAATAAATATCAAACCTGAGTTAAAGTGTAAATTAAGAGTTGAACTTAGCTAGAGTTCTAAATCTAAAAATATAAGCTAAAAATTATTTATAAGAAGAATTGGAAAACAAAGTTGGTGGTTGTTGGTGCAACAATATGCATATCGTAGTATGCATGAAGCGTGAATCAAAGATTAATTAGGGAGTGAATATATCATATTTGGTGTTTGAAGGTGATTTAATGGTGATATTGGTGAGGTTGTTGAGATATGTAAGAAGCAAGGTGGTGCTTAAGAGAGCAAGAAAATAGTTTCTCTATGTAAGGAAGGCATTAATTTGTGATAGATATGAACTAGTATTATTATATGTAAAAGTTCTATTGGTCTGAGTTTTAAAATCATATGAAAGAGGTGTCAATATGGATGACAAGTGGGTGCCTACACTCTCGGAAGTATATGATTCTATCTGAATAGGTGTCTAAAGAATAACCTCAGGTGGGTTCCTTCACATGTGGGTGCTTGCAATATCAAGGAGTGGGTGCTTCTTGTAAGTTGATGAGATGTCAACAAAGAGGGAGTGTGTGCTTCCTACTGATAGGTGATGGAAAAATAAATCAGGAGTGGAAAATCATGTCAATGGTAGCTGATAAATTAGGGAGTAGTAATGTCCTTTAGTTGGTGCCAAAGAACATTGTAAACATAAGTTTTAGCTTACTTTGGATGAAGGAATAAAGAAAATATTAGGGTATTGACATGGTGCATATGTGTATGATATGCTTTCATATGTTTCACATGTTAATTAATGATGTGCATATGTGTATGATAATGTTGTTTTGTGTTTCACATGTTTATTTATGATGGATTTTATATGAATCAGTACTAAGTAGATTGACAAGTTTAATTTGGAAATAGTTTTATAATTTGGTCACAGTACTAATTCAAACCACCTCTCAATAGTGTTCTAGTTTCTAACAACTCCTTCATATCCCAAAGCACACATAAACATTTTTAATGAAACAAGTTTGTTTCTTCTTTTTCTTTGATGGTATTTTTGTAGGGCAAGAGAATGCCCATCTTACTAACCTATTAATGATTGAAAATAGGTGGTCATCTCCCTACTTGGTAGTTGTTAAATCTCCCAAAATATCCATGAAATTATTTCCCAAGGATGAGTGGGTACAAATATGGGATTGTATAGACCCTACTTCTTATTACTAGGATTACTAGTACGACAGACTACATGATCTATAATGACCCTTGTTACTTATTCTTACATTTTGTACCAATACACATACCTATGTAAGTTGGTAGTTGTCTTCGCAAAGCCAAAATATCCTACAACCTTGAAAGCTTGAGCCTCTATGATTAGTCATAGTCACTCTCCTTTAGGAACATAAAGCTTCTTCATCCTGTAGATTAACCCATTCTGGAAATGATAGTTAACTTTTCTGTCACCATGTTGTACATGAATCTCTCTTTGTAGTTGGTGAAGTACCTCCTCGAAGACCTCACCCTCTATATATGTATTATGTCTAAAAGGCTCTAGGTCCACTAGAGTGAAAAAATATAGAATTTTTTATGTGGGTGGCCTTGAAAACATGTTAACTAACTTGTGGTGATCTTCTTGTACCTAATGACTAAAGGAAACTTCTATAATAACAAAATTAACTTATGTTGTCTAGTCTACTATAGCTTTCTCTAGGCTTGTAGATATTGTAGGAGTTCATGATCTATGTGGATGATTGTCTCATTTCCCATTAGATAGTGTTTCTAGCTTTTGATAGTTTGTACAATATCATAGTGTTCCTTGTCATATTTAGGGTAGTTGAAAACTAACTAATGAAATACTTCATAATGGTATCATAAATTCCTTCCTCCTTACATCATTGTTTCTCCCATGGATACCCATTTACATCCATCTATACTTTGAAGGTCTTATGTAAGTTTGTTAATGCAAGAACTGACGCTTGAATAATTTTAGTTTACCACTCTTCAAATGCCTTTTTCTCTCTCTTCACCCACCGGAAATTCTTTTCACTTACTTCTATGGTGTGGAGTAGTGGAACTACTATAGAAAATTAATTTATGAACTTCCTCAAATCCATTATGGATGCCATATTCACAAAAATATATATGAAGCTCCCCTATACCAATCACATAGCCTAAACACACCACATTTTGTTGTGGAAACTCACATTTCTTAAGATATGATAGTATATGGTGCTTCTTCAAAGTTTCTAGCATGGACATCAAGGGTGATATGTGCTCATCCTAGGTAGAAATGTAAGCCATTATATCATCCAAATAAAAAATGACAAATGAATATAGATATGGGTGTAGTACATAAATTATTAGTCTCACAAACATATCTCATGCATTGAATAAGCCAAATGGCATTAAAAACTACTCATATAACCCTTTATAAGTTTTGAAGGTAGTCTTCCAAGTTTCGTCTTCTGCAACTTGAATGTTTTGGTACCTTGATTTGAGGTCCATCCTTGTAAAGTATTTCATTTGTTGCAATTTTTATAATCGATCATCAATTATGTGTAGAGGGTACCTATTATTGGGAATAATATAAATTTACACTCTATAATTAATGCATATTCACCAGTTCCTATCCTTCTTTAGTACAATTATGATTGTTGGCTTGCAAGGTGAGGTACTTAGTCAAATCACACCCTACTCCAATAACTGCTACAACTTCCTCTTCACTTTGCTTGCTTAAAGTATGGACTATCTATAAAACATGATTTTTGGAAATGAAGAGTATATAAATAATTGGATTTTTTGTTCCCTTTCCCTCTTGGGTAGTATCCTGAAATGCTCCTAAAAACTTCCCATGTATGCTTCTAACAACCCTTCCAATTTCTATTTCTATTCTATAGTACACCCCTCCAATGATTCATTTTCTATTATTGAGCCCTCACTAGAGTGATTTTATTTTAAGGAAAGTTATACATACCTTTTAATAGATCTACTCAACTTTTTTCTTTAGCTAACACTTAGTAGTGAAATATTGGACTTGTCTCTTTGCACATTGATGATGACCAATTTACTATCCTAGATGAGCTAGTATTGGTTATCTCTCCACATGAAGATTCTATCACACATATACATGTAGATATTCCCAAAAACAACTCCACATAAATCAAGTGGTACCACATCTAAATATACCTCATCAACATAATAAAGACTTATCACAAGTTCTACTTCCTTTTTTTTTGTTACCTTGATTTATCAATTTGTATTTTCCCATCCCAATTAATATGGGTCAGGATGACCATGAACCTTGAACCCAATTTTATTTACCAAGTCCACTACTATGAGAGTCACATATTGAACTATTTTAAAGAGGGCATCTATATCGTTCTTATTGATGTAGATATCAATACGGAATAGTTTGAGCCTCTCCTATTCTTGGTCATGAAGGCTACTCAAATTCTCCTCCTTTTGCATTAATGTGTAGATAGTATTCTCATCCACATTAAAGTTACTTTCCACTTGATTACTTGAATAGGTGTTGTTCTAATCTAGCCAAAAGTTAGCATTGTTACCAGTATATAGACATGAGAGAAGATACACAAATCATACATTATAG